>JAHLJT010009419.1:173122860-173259480 GCA_031308135.1 Acheta domesticus
CAGAGATTAAAATTTACAAAAAACTCAAGATCTTATTATAATATCTCCCATACGGGAGACGAGTTGTCTTGGACAATACAAACATGTTTTCATCTGATGTTCAAACTTCTGTTCATACGTTGGCATGCAAGCAACATCAGTTCAAGGTACGGAATATTCAACCTCACAACCACCAAATTATCAACAAGCTTCTTATCCAGCTACTTCAGAAACATCTTTTCAAGAATCTTCGGCAAACCTAGTACCACTACCTGAAACTAACATAGAAGACATCTTTCAACGTTCGTCGTCCACACCCCCACAGATGCTCCAGGAAACCCTTCCAAACGATGAAAATCATCTAACCCCATGTATATATTCCAACCCACTCCAGATATGAACCTTCTGCTAATCTACAAGAATCGTCTACTTCAACTTCATCTCATCAAAAAGTTCCACCTATAACAGTGATTGGCATCAATTATCCTTTGCTACTTCAAGACATCGCAAAAGTGGTTCACAATAACTATTCAACTAAATCACGTTCTAATGAAATACAAATTCGTTTTACAAACATTGATGACCATCGAAACTTCAGTAAATTCTGTGAAATAATATACAGTTTTATACATTTCAAGATTCGAGCAAGAAAACATTCCAGTAAATGATTAAAGACATCCCAATATCATTAAGTGAATTAGAAATTTTGAATGAACTCATTCGCCTAGAATATCCAGTGCTTCAAGTTCAGCGTCTTTATGACACAGTAAGACATACTCTTCAAACTTGTGCAATAGACTTAACAGACTCCCATTAAGCTAGAACTATTTTAAAATTAGATCGTTTGTTTCATTCCATTATAAAGTTCAACTCAAATGAAATTGATTCACCCCTGTTCAGTGTAAAAATTGTCAACATTTTGGACATTCACAGGTGAACTGTAAATTGAAACCCAGATGTGTTAAGTGTTCTCAACCCAACATTACTCGGTTTATCCGAAGCCACAGTCCACACCTTCCACTTGTGTAAACTGTGAACAGACTCATTCTGCCAATTATAGAAGATGATCATTTTACAAACTTGTCTTGAATAATAAGATAAATAAATCTAATAATAATTTACCTTCCACACGTACTTTCTCCTCTTCTACCCCCACTAATAACTCTTCCCCTAACATAAACTCTTATTCCACTATTCCTACTGCTTTACCTCAACACTCTTCAAAACCTTCTTTTAATTTACATACAACGCATTTTCCACCTCTTTCTAATACACAAACTAACATTAACAACTCTCCTTGAACAAATAACTCACACATTCCTACACAACATACCTCTCCCTCTTCTTATAATATTCAACGAATTATTACAACAATCATATCACAAATTCTTTCAATTCTTCTTCCTCAACTTGAAAATACTATTGAATCGCTCTCTCATAATAAATATTAATAAAACTATCAATCAACTAACACTTTTCAACTGAAATGCTAATGGTTTGAAAAGACAACAACATACTTCCGAACATTTCTATACACTCATAATGTACACATTGCTTTTATAACCGAGACACATTTTCTTCCAACCAACAATTCTGTACCTCCAATCATACAATAGAATTAATTCGGTGCCTCCGGAGGAGTTGCTATACTCATTAAACACTTTATTAAACACCATTCGTTCCAATTTAACAATCATCCTTCCCTTGAAATCCTTTCTTTAATAATCAATATTAATAATCTTGATTACTATTTTTCAGTTGCCTACAAACCCTCAAAATACACATTTCCTCTCGTCACATTCAAAAACATCTTTAACAATATAAACAAAAAACATTCTTCTTGGCGATTTAAATTGTAAACATAAAATTTGGGGTTGTAACACTACCAACCCTAACGGAATTAAATTACATAATTTTCTCGTTTCTAATAATGTACAAATACACTCCCCCTCTGAACCTACTTACTATTCACATAATAATAATAATATTCCTGGTATTCTTGATATTATTCTTACATAAATTTTCCTTTCCCTGTAATACAAAATGTACTTCCAGAATTAGATTCTGACCATTTTCTAATTCTTCTTACTTCATCTTTTTCCTTTAATATTTCTTCATCTACCTTCACACTCTTTTTCAAATATTAGTTGGCCTGACTTTTAACACGATATTGAGAATAATACTAAGTTTCCTCATAATATACAATCTACAAATGATATTGACATTTACCTATCTTATTTTACCACTACAATACATACATTTTACTCTCATTCGAGCTTTATACCTAAATTTCCCCCTAGCTCTTATAACCCACTACCTTTCGTATTCTTAATCTAATCAATACTAAACACACTTTATATCCCCTATTGAAGTTCATAATATTTTTAAAAAACTCAAAATTCGCAAATCAACTTTGATCTAATTACTAACATATCACTCAAATTTTTAGGTAATAAATCCTTTGCTGCATTTACTAATATTCTGAATTTGTCGTTTCCTTTTCACTATTTTCCTAATATTTGGAAATAAGCTATAATTATCCCTATTTGTAAACCAAAGAAATATCCAAGGTTTCCTTCTAATTATTGGCCCATTAGTTTACTTTCTTCTTTATCAAAAATTTACGAAACAATATTTCATCAGGGAATTTATACATTCACTTCTCAAAATAATATTATACATCCTTCACAATTTGGATTTATGCACAAACATACTACTCTTCATCAACTATTACGTATTACGGATCACATAGAAAATTGTTTTCATTTAAAAACAACATTCACTTGCAATCATTGTAGATACTGAAAAGGCATTCGACAAAGTTTGGCACGATGGTTTAATATATAAACATCTTGTAGGTATTCCAATTTATCTTATAACTATTATTCAAAATTTCATATCTAACAGAACTTTCATAGTTAAATATAATAATTCCTTCACTCAAAAATTTAATATATCTGCCAGGGTCCCTCAAGGTCCTTGTCTTTCTCCTCTGCTATTCAATATTTATCTATCCGACATTCCAAAATTCGCTTCTTCTAAATTAGCTCTTTTTGCAGATGATACAGCACTTGTTAATTCACACACTAATATTATTCTTGCTAGAAATAAACTTCAAATAGATCTTAATAGTTATTCGGTGTGGGTCAACAATTGGAGAATCAAAATAAATATGGATAAATGTCAAGCCAAAATATTTAGTTTATGTAAGCCAATAACTCCTCCTACCCTTCTCATTCATAACACTCCTATTACTTGGCTTTCTTCCTCTTCATCTATTAAATATGTAGGTCTTCATCTGGACACAAAACTGAACTGGAAAATTCACATTAAAAATGTTATACAGAAAACTACCATTAAAATACATAAACTTAATTCTTTCATAAATAATAACTCAACTTTCCGTATTAAAACTGCTAAATTAATATACACTTCAATTATTATACCACCTTTAACTTATGCTTGTCCAATATGGTCAAATGCAGCAAAATAAAATATACAAAACTTCAAATTATTCAAAACAAATTCTTTAGAAAAATTCTACATGCACTTTGGTTTATACCCAATACACAAATTCACAATGAACTAAATCTCCCTACAATCCATGATTTGATTAAAAATTATAGTCTCAAATTTTTTAATACTCTTCCTTCATGACACCATGCACAATTTTTAATCTTAGTAAAACTTATCCCTTTCCTCAAAGAATTAATTCCAAATTTCCTAAGATAAATTTCATCCTCCGTATTTTATTTATTTTCTCTTCTTTTCCATGTTACTTAGTCTTATACATTTGTCTAATTCTTGAAAATGTACCTTCAGAAATCCTCTTAGAGATGTAACTGTTTGTGTCCAAACCGACTGTCCATATATTGTAAATTTCAATGCCCTGAAAAAACAAATTGTCGAGCAGGAAGTAATACATTAATTAAAAAAAGCAACTAATATTCTTAGAGTTTTGATATTTTTATTTCCACAGAAGTTATTCTAGATGATAAAGAAAAATAGCTTGTGCAACAGACGTTTGCTGACTAATGTGTAATAGAAACTACTTCTGTTGCACAAGCTGAAGTTATTTCTCTTTATATATATATATATATATATATATATATATATATATATTACAAAGTATAACCCTCTTGTATGAGAGGGGAAAGAAATTGCTGTCTAAGAAACTACTTCTGTGGCAAAAAAATATCAAAATTCTAAGAATATTAGTTGCTAATATTTGTTTTTTCAACGATGTGTGTTTTATTTCAGCCATCTAAAGCTAGCAGCGCCCAAAAACTTTAGGCTAATTAAATGCTCTATTCCCGAATTTTAGGCTTCTCTGGATTTCACAAAATCGTGGGCGCTGCTAGCTTCAGACCAAAGCATACATTGAATATTGAAACAAGTCCATTTAAATTCATTTCAAAACTTTTTATATCGATATAAAATTGACCAAAAAGACCCAAAAGCTATATTCATTAATATAATTTGTTTTTTGAAATCTTCTGCCTTGGGCAATCGCACATGTATACGCATGCAATCGCCTCCTTAGAAGAAACTTTAAAGTTATACACTATTAATAATCAGAAAGATTGAAATTACATGGTTCCTGTACTTTCCCTCAGATTAGTTTATTTATTTTTTATCCAGAAATACTTAAAATTAAAGAGAGAGAAAGTATTTAATTAATTGACATTTAGGCAAAAACAATATCATGCAAGAAGGTAATAACAAATAGACAATTTATAACAGTAAATCACGATTGATCTCTAAATCTCAAGACATGCAGGTTTGAATGAAACATGCATTGGGACAAAAGGAATTAATAGAAAACATACATATTAAAATTTTTATTTAGCTTTAAAAACTACAGATTTTTCTAACATTTTCAATTCTTAGTTTTCCATAATGCTTTTCAAGTTTTCTTTGCAACTTTACTTTTCATTGTTCACTTACCAAATATTTGTATACATACATCATTTCAGAAAGTAAAACTTGTTTGCATTATTTTTTGCTTCCTCATTGTTTTCCTATTGCAGTAAACTTACATTTTCTTGATATACGGACATCATACAAAGATCATGGCCACTTGTGCCAATGCTGAAGTTCCATTAACAATTTCATTTTGGGGAAAAATTAAAGAAAAAGTCGTAAATAAACTGAAGAAATGGCCAAAAAACTAATAACAATTCCGTTAATAATCAAAGAAATATACCACAGAGTGGTAATATTAGTAGCAGCACATTTCTCTTTTTTACCAGAGTCATTACCAAAACATTCATTATGTTTAAAGCCAGAGTTTACCTATGTCTTCAAATCATTTAAATTCCAAGCAATATTATTAAATAAAAGAACTCAAGGCATCAAAATGGCCCAAATATTCTACTATACTAATATTACACACAAACAAATACTTTCCAATAGTGGCAATATTGCTACCTATTTTTGCTTTTCGGATCGAACCATTGTTTATGTTCATTAACAGAATGCTAAGGCTCTTAAATCACTGAAACTCCAATTGATTGATTCATGACTCCGGCGTGTCAACTACAGAGGTCATTAGTCCCGTAAGTACAATGCGTTTTTCCTCGGGAGGTGGCGGTGATCTTTTCCCCGCTGGATGGCGAGATCCGGTGCCGTCCTACCAACGTCGACCAGCGGAATTTTCCCCTCAACCAGGTACCTCCCACCAGCGAGGCACCGCCCTAGCCGGGACAAGCTCTAAGCTCCCGACTGATCTCCCGCCATGTATTGTAGGGCAGCGCATGTTAGTTTAAATGCATGTGTAAGCGGTTAGGATAGAACAAGGAAGAGAAAGGAAAGATCGCGCGTGGTCCGAGGCCCGTTTGTTAGGGTACTACTCCGGCATTCGCCCGGTGTTGATCGGAGAAACCACGGAAAACTACCGATCAGAGCAGCCGGCCGCTAGAATTCCCCTCCAGACAGTGACTGAATTCGACCTAGCTGACAAGCTAGTGACGAAAATCCTGTCGCCTCCGGGACTCGAACCTAGGGCCTCCCGGTCAGACGGACTGCAGTGACGTCAATTGAAGCACTAAGCCATCTCTCCCGGTCTGAAATTGCAAACAAACCAATTAAGTGAAAGTACACAATTTATCAAAGCGGTAAAAAAATCTACTGTACTTTTATTCACAAGCAATTAAGGGCCCAGAGTGATAATAAGCATGGCTCCACATTTCTCTTTCTTTTCTGATCGTAACATTTTTTTTGTTTATAATGAAAAGGACTCGCATATTTTAGTCAAATTCCAAAGAAAATTATTAAGTTAAAAAGCAGAACCTCTTTGGAATATTTTCTTCTGGCTTGTTTGCACTCACTTGATTTTTATCTGAACATTTGTTTTAATTATAACTAGAGCACTGATACCTTTAAAACGCTGCAATTACAAAAAAATATAAGTACAAACCCAAAATTATTAAGAAAAAACAAAATCATTAAGTAAAAAACACCTTAGAAACGTTTTGCTCTAGCTCTGAATTTGTTTTATCCTATCAAAATATAACAATAAACTCCCAATTATTTGCGGAATAGGATGGAGCAGCAGTCCCGGATAATAGAGTTCAGGGAATGCTCCGCTTATTGGATGAAGGACACAGATCAACCCGAAGAAGCATTACACCATTTTTATTACGCATACACGAAAAAGTTTGCAAAAATTAAGAACATCAATTTTAAGAAAGACAAATAATCCGACCGCCGATAATCGGGAGATTACTAAATATTTATTATAACCAGAATGCTTTTAAAATGCCAAACAAAATCAATAAGTAGAAAAAACGCAACCTGACGGATATTTTCTTCTTTACTGTTGGCAGCCCGCCATGGATGACGTGCAACAAGATAAGTGCTACGAAAGGCGCGAATAGATCTTCCAAGAAATATGGGATTTCTGATATAAGTATTCATGACAAACTTTATGATGCTCCCTAATACAAATGTTACTTGATCATATGATTTAGGATATTTCGTATCGTTTTTACAAAATTTTGAATTGCAATCGGATTTTTCTAACACTTCACTTTTTCACTTCGTGTCATATAGTTGAATTTTCTGGTATACACTTATTATTCTTCTCACGGAACACTTCACAACAAAAAACATTTCAGCGTGAAATCGTCGACTCTTCGTGACAAACTGGAAGATGTGCTTGCAGAACCAATGCACATGAATGATGACCTCAAAAATCCATTTCTGAAGCGTATTTTTAAATGAATGAGGGGAGGTTCTTGTAGCACGCGCGGACTGCCAAAGTTGGTGCATGGAATTGCGGAGCTAGTAGCGGCGTGGTTGGGCCCCAGCTTCTGAAGCATTGCTGCCGCGAGTTTGTTCTGCAATGATGATGCGGTCAGGCTCAATGACGGCTACGCGCGTCACTTCAACTTCCGTGTTCTGGGAGCTACTCCGGATCAAGGCACCGCTGCGAGATGGTTCCATTTGCTTGTCCTTATACGCCGTCCGATTCTTAGAAAGTTGACGATCTGCCATTTCGGTTGTTCTTCACACTTCAAAACTGCTTCAGTGTATAGAAAGCGCGGTGCACTAGCTGGAGTTGGCAACTGAGACCAAGGAGTATATTACTGATGCCTTTACTGACCTCACTGCGAGTTGAAGCTTGCAACGGCGTCGTACGACTAAAAGGGAGTGAGAAATCTGCTGGATCTTCCAGTGGCTCCAACCGCTGGGCATACAACGCATGCGTTGACGATGACGCTCCGAACGTGCTGTGACGCGCCTTCCAACTTCTTCGCGCCTTTTTCAGTAATATCGAAAGATATTTTTGGCGATAGCGTAAGCCGGGCGGTGGTCTTTGTCAATCGCCACCGGATATGAGGTGGCGTGGGCGAGAAGGCGATGCACACTGGGGCCAAATCCCGAGAACCTGTATTAAGTTCAAACTAGTGGTGATACCAAATGGCACAGACTTCCACGTATTAGGTTTCTTTTTCCATGGGTCTGGTCCAGCTATTCGGTAGGGAGGCATTAATCGCGAACGAACTAGTTCAATTGAACTATTCCCGAAAAGGTACGGTACGATACAGAACGACCATTTAGTGAACTACTGTTCATCTGCCACCGGTCATTGTTCGCCGGTCGTCGTTCATCTCTTACGCCGTGTCTTAGTTCAGAGACTCCGGATCGCTCCCGTAGTTCGCCAGTCGCCTCTCCTCATTCACTTTAGTTCAACTTAAGTAAATCGCTGTGTTTCTCAATATTTTTTTAAAAGTTAATCATATAGATCAACAATTAAGCGGATAATTCAAAGTATTTAAATAAAAAATACAATGAAGATAAATGCACTTTATTATTTTGTAGAATTCTCATTTGGCAGAATTCTCATTCATTCTCATTCATTACATGAAATGCCGTGTTTATTACGCATGTAAAAATATTTGTTATACACTCCCTACAAAAGAAGTTACATTTGGGGTAAGCAAAGCTTGCTGGTAGTTAAATTTTTAGCACTAGCGCTAAAAGTGAGACAATATTCATTATATTCAGATAAAGTGAATATAACAATAAAACATAACAACAAAAACAAAATACGTTCGTCTGATCGCATGAGCTAGTGCTGAACTTAATAAAATATAGATTTGATTTATTTGTTTGAATTGAAAAATAATGAAAGCCAAAAAGGCTGTCTAAAAATTAGTATATGACACGTGGTAAAAGTGATTTTATTTAGTTCGTAGGTTTGTGTCACTCGGTTTATCGGCCTCGTATTGCAACAATTTCTCCACGCAAAATAAAATGAAACATTTACCATTCGTATAGTAAAAAACTAATTCCACATCTCTACTATAATGACATATTCTGCGCATTGTTAACAGCACGTGAAATAGGTCTTTTTTTATATCCATTAAAAAAGACGGGTGCCAAGGCAACTGTCGTGTTACCGTGAAAAAAAATTACTTCATTCCTGGGAATTGAACGAAGTATCCCTTAGTAACCCTCTGTAACCTACTGCTATTCCCCGAGATATCGAACACCTTATTGCAAAATAAAATATGAAATATCAACTTTTCTCATATTTTAAAATTATAATTTTTACACATGTAGAAAAACGTTCATTTTTCGTGAGCGAAGTTAGTGTTTTTACTTTCCCGTATACGTACGTATACGCGGAGTGATATACGTAGTATAGGGAAAGTTATGTAATGCTGCGCGAAAAATTGGCCAATTTTCGGCGGAAAAAAATTAATTGCCGGGCCGTGAAAACGAATAAGTGGATAAAACCAGTTGCTAAATTAAGAAAAAAAATCCTCTATCTCGTGGTGTGGTCAAAATCCATGATTTGTTGCATCTTTATACTTAAAAATCGATTGACGGCATTCCGTCCGTCTGTCCGTCTGTGGTCAACGCTAGCGCCTAAACCGTTCGGTCGATTTTCTTCAAAATTGATATTCCCCAGTCGATCTGATTCTAGTCGAAACTTTGTGATTTTGAAAAAGATTCTTTAAAACTTGGGGGTACTTTATATGAAGCCCCCCGGGGATTTTCAACATTTTCTCAAAAACGGCTCCAAATTTTTTCTTTAAATTTCTTGTATGAATAGAGGAAAATACACTTTTTAACATGGCATAGGTCCGATTTTCACGTACAGCTCTGAATTTTCGAAAATTGTGAAAGTTTGAATTTTTTTCGGCGTCTTTCTCCAACTACAAAATTGAAGATAGAGATTTTTTCTTCAAATAAAATTTGTTCTGCATATTGAGTTCTTTAATAAAGGTCATGTAAATATTTTTCACAATTTTGGTAGTTTTCGTGCAATATTGCGAGCAATATGTGCAATTTTAAAAAATTACAAAAACAAAATTTTCTCAAAAACGGCTCCAAATTTTTCTTTAAACTTTTGGTAGGGATAGTAGTAAATGTACTCTATCAATGACATAAAAGCCATTTTGGTCTATCGGTTGGTTTTTTCAAAAATTACCAAAATGTAAATTTTTTTACTTGTCTCTCACGTCGTTAATATTTACATTATCGGCGATTTTTTTACATTATTATATTTACGAGTATATATGCTTCAAATAATGTCAAGTAAAGTTTCTCGAAAACACTACCGTTTTCTGTGAAAAGTAGCTCAAATTTCGGCATTTTCAGAAATGCTCAAACGTCATTTTCTCGTATATGGCTGCAATTTTTTCCTTGAAACTTTTGTAACGGATAGTGCTAATTACACTCATTAGTATAGCGTGAAGTTTATTTTGAGTTTTTTTTGTTTTTTTCAAAAATTATATAAATGTAAATTTTTTGAAAGATCTCTCACATCTTTAATATGCACATTATCCGCATTTTGTAAAGATGATTATATTTGTGAGTGTAAGTGCTTCATAACTTCAAATAAAGTATTTTGAAAACTCAAAAATTTTCTGTGAAAATGAGCTTCAAATTTCGCATTTTTAGTAGTGCTAAAACGCCATTTTCTCTTAAACGGCACATAATTTTTAAAAGAAAATTGCCATTTACGGCTAGGTTTTTGTGTTCTTTAATATTCTAAAATTAATGTTTCTGTTCTACCAATAGGAAACCGAAAAATTAAGAAAATGACAAAAAAATGTACTTTTGGCGATGATAGATGGTAGCTGGCAAGAAAGAGTATGTGGCAATTCCGAATAGCTAGCGAAGACCCAGGAAAATAGAAAACTAATACGGGAAAGTCTGTGCCATTCTGTTTCTGTTTTTTGACAAATAAATAAATAAAATAAATACGGTCATGCTTAATTTTTTCAAAATACGAGTAGTTTTTCTTTAATTTTGTGACAAACGTAATAGGCCGCTGTAAATTTACTGCGCTTCGGACAGCTGGATGCGTCGTAATTTAGAATGTGCAATTTTGTATATTATTTCTTTCTTCGTTTCTTACATTCGAACTTTGTTATAGACTTACACATTAATATTTTAGAAATTGTTTATTTTGAAATATTTGAAATAAGTAAAAAGAAGTAATAGCTCTCAGAATAGCGACAATGCAGGGTCTGCAACAATGGAATTCACTTTGCGCTCGCGAATATCTGTGAATTAGTGTCATTGTTGTGACCTAATGGAGCTGTATGAAAAGGAGTTATAATTGTCTAATTTATGTTGATATTTGCAGGCAAATATTTAGTTTTGCACCAAATGCTGTACCATTTGTAGTGAGTAGAGAATTTGTTGCATGGTTTTAAAATACTCTTTCCTAATCATGGCCCAATGGAAGGCATTTCTATATTTCCAGGGTATCAGGCTTCTTTTTCCAATACAGGGTTACAAAACTTTTGCATTCTATTTTTGTGAAGTTGTAGAATTCACATAGTTCTGACAACACTGCAATGGAAATAGTGAGTTCCAAGCGAAGATGTTAGTAGCGCGTAAAGTGCAATATTACAGTACTACTTAGCTGTTTCCTCTAATACGGGAAAGTAAGTGCTGTTGTAGCACCACTAGTTTTTCATGGTCTCGGTTGATTTTTTGGCCTCGATCTACGGAGTCGGCCAAAATTTCAACTTCAACGCTGAAAAAAACACCTACGTCTAGGGTTGCCATCCCTTATGGGAAAATCCACCAAATAACCAAGTGGGGAAGAAAGGTAAACGGTGAATAAAACCGACTCTGACACTGGGGCTGATAATTTCAAAATAGCTGCACATTCACAAGAAGTTTAAAAATACTCTTGTGCATAAAGCCTACCTATTAAGTCTAGTTTTATGACTTAAATACTTATACAATTTCTTAAAAATGGGGAATATGTATCTCTAAAAATAAAACAAAACAGGCTCTGACAATAGCTGCATATTAACAAGGAGTTCAAAACTCAAATATTTGTGCATAGACAATTTCTTTCAGAAGCCATTAATACTTGTACAGTTTGTGGGAAAATGTGAGTAATATTGACGATTGACGTTCGAAATAAAAAGAAACAACGTACCACTTACATCTTTCTTTTGAAATAGTTCACTAAAAAGAACGATCGTATAAAGAACCGTTCACATAAAAGAACGACTTTGCCCATCCCTACTATTCGAATTACCACATACTCGTGCCAGTTGTCATCTATCGCCGCCCAAAGTACATTTTTTGGTATTTTATTAATTTTTCGTTTTCCTAATGGTAGAGCGGAAATATTTACTACAGAACTATGTGAAATCTACCACTGCATACAAATATAATATAAAAGTGTTGCAAGCTTGTATTGGAAAATGAAGCCTGATACCCCGGCAATACAGTAATGCATTTCATAGGACCACGATTAGAGAAGAATATTCTAAAGCCATGCAAAATACTCTACTCACTACAAATGGTGCAGCATTTGGTGCGAAAACGAAATATTTCCATGCAAATATCAACATTAATTTGACAATTATAACTCCTTTTCATACAGCTGCATCAAGTCACAACAATGACAGAAATTCGCAGAAACATTATTCACAGAAATTCGCTAGAGCGAAACGGAATTCCATTATTGCATGCCGTGCCATGCCAATGCATTCCGTGCATTGTCGCTATTCTCTGAGAGCTAGTAAGTTTTATTTCAAATATTTCAAAATAAATAATTTCTAAACGATTAATGTGAAAATGTATTACAGAAGGAAGGTCGAATGCAAGAAACAAACAAAGAAATAATATACAACATTGCATTCATTCATGTGACGTATCCAGTTGTCTGAAGCTCAATAAATTTGCCGAAGGCTATTGTGTTTGCCACGAAATTATAGAAAAACTACCCTATTTTCAAAAAATTAAGCATCACCTTATTTAAAGATGTAGTTTTGATAAATACATTTCATTGAGAAAACATGCTTCTATCGCCGCCTGAAGAATACTTTTTTTGACAGTTTCTTAATTTTTCGGTTTCCTAATGGTAGAACGGAAATATTAATTTTAGAATTGCTAATTGCACTATTTAATATGACGTTAAGTTCATTTTGAGATATTTTTTGTTTTTTCAAAAACTACACAAATGTATTTTTTTAAGGTTTCTCAAATCTTTAATATGCACATTACCAGCCATTTGTAAACATTATTATATTTATGAATGTAAGTTCTTCAAATGACTTCAAGTGAAGTTTCTTGAAAACTCAAAAATTTTCTGTGAAAAAGAGCTTCACATTTCGCATTTTTAGAAGCGCTTAAATGCCATTTTCTTAAAAACGGCAATACATTTTTAAAAGAAAACTGCTATTTAGGATGTGGTTTTTGTGTTCTGTAATATTTTAAAATTAATATTTCCGTTCTACCATTAGGAAACCAAAAAATTAGGAAAATGTAAAAAACAAAGTACTTGGGCAGTGATAGATGGCAGCTGGTTTTCTCAATGAAAAGTATTTATTAAAACTACATCTTCAAACAAGGTCATGCTTAATGTTTTGAAAATACGAGTAGTTTTTCTATAATTTCGTGACAAACATAATAGCCCGCTGAAAATTTACTGCGCTTCAGACAGCCGGATGCGTCGTAAAGTAGAATTTGCAATTTTATATATTATTTCTTTGTTCGTTTTTACATTCCATATTTTGTTATACATTTTCACATTAAATTATAAAGAAATTATTTTTCAAATATTGGAAATAAAAATCGATAGCTCTTTACGGGAGTATCGACAATGCAGGAACGCAACAATTGAATTCCGTTCCGCTGTCGCGAATTTCTGTGAATTACGTGTCATTGTTGTGTCTTGATAGAGCTATATCAGACTTCTTTTTTCAATACAAGTTTACAAAACTTTTGTATTATAGTTTTATGCAGTTGTGGAATTGACATAGTTTTGACAACACTGCGATGCAAACAGTGAGTTGTTCGCACTGTGTAAGATATACAGTTTTTTTTCACTCCCAGTCTAAAACTGAAGCTTATGTGAGGCTAGTTCACACAGTTCGCGCATATAAGTGCTGCGATCTTTGGGTCTCACTTGGGCAAGGTCATGATTGGTCGTGTAATGTGTAACAGCCACAGTTTAAGGTGTCATCGTAAGATGTAGTATATCTTACACCGCGACCCAAACCGACCGTGCGCATTTCGTACCGATTCGTACGGACAAGCGAGGAACTAGCCTCAAACTGGCTTCAGAAAATTTACCCCATAGGTGACTAATTAACACACCTATATGTCTTACACCGTGGTTGATCGATTCTTAGTTTAATTGGATGTTTTCAAATAATAGCTAAGATGATAGTAGGGCAGAAAGTGCAATATTTCAATTCTACGTAGCTGCTTGGAAATTATGTGCTGTTGTAGCACCACTAGTTTTGTTGAAACTTTTAGTAAGAATAGTGCCTAATCTACTCTACGAGATGACATAAACATCATATTGCTCTATTCTTGTGATTTTCAAAAATTACAAAAATTATTTTTTATCAAGGAGCAACAAAAAATGAATTTTGGCTACACCACGAGTTACAGAATTTTTTTTCTAAATTCAGCAACAGGTTTTATCCACTTTTTCGTTTCCAGACCCCAGCTATAAGAGTTTTTCTGGCGAAAATTCGCCCTTTTCCGGCACACGATAACAACTTTCTCTTCTTACGGGGGAAACTTTGTGGGGGGGAAAGGGGAAATTCGTAAGGGGAGAAAGTAAAAATGTACTTTAGGCGGTGATAGATGGCAGCGGGCAAGAATATGTGGCAAGTCCGAATAGCTAGTCTAGACCAAAGGAAATTTGTAACTAACACGGGAAAGTCTGTGCCATTCTGTAGCACCACTAGTTTTTCGGTTGAAAAACCGCCGATTTCCACCTCATTAGAATACTTATCTTTATTACTTACGAAGTAGGCGAAAAAGTAAAAAGCTTGCTATACTTTTTAGAGGACGTGTTTGTTGTATTCAATAATCTGAGGCCCCCTTAGAAAGCCGCCGGCGGCCGTCGGTTTCGTCCATGCGTTAGATCAGCCCTGGCATAGATGACGTTAGAACGTGTGCAAATAAACAGGACACTTCCTGGACAAGCGACAGCTGAGCAGACCCAAGCAGTTCAGCGTGCTATGTACTTGAAACCAGTGCTTAATTTAAAAAAAAATAGTTTCCGGAACGCACCACAAATTACTTATTAAATTAATAGAAACAATTAAATATTTATGGTATAATTTAGTACTTATTCCCGAGGTACCGGAATGTCGTTTCGGCGTGTTCCGCCAGAAATCAAGCCCTACTTGAAACTATCGGGGGAGGGGGGAGACGTGTCCCCTGTCTCCCTTTCCAGCGACTTAAATGTTAAACTCCGTTTTTTCTAACATGGTCGATGACATTAGGAAATTATTAGACCCCTGCTTTATAAAATGAATCTTTTTAATACATTCGTGAACGTTCTTCTCAACGGGGCTCGTGGCCTCAGAAATGTGCTAACCACCGTTAAAAAGATTCATTTTATAAGGCAGCAAGTGTAATAATGACCTAATATCATCGGCCACGTTAGAAAAAACCAAGTTTAAGTGGTGGAAAAGCAGCTTAACAATGCAATGGATGCCAGTTTTATGCGGCGCCACGTTGTCGCCCGGTTGGTCTCTCCGCTGACGTCAGTCACCGAACAGTGTTGCCATTTAGTTGAACTGCAAATGTACTGCGCCGTCTGTTAATATCGTACGGGATTAAACTTTCTACATTTTATCGCACATTAATAAAAATATCGTACATTACTTTTTTCCAAATTTGTCACGCGTATTACTTCAAATTACTTTTTAAAGATATGTTTTTAAATACACGGATTTCAGGAAAATCCTTTTCTTAAAATTGGGCTCTAATGTTTTACATTTTTTCTCAAATAAAACAAAGTAGGGTTTTAAAATGTAAAATAGAATGCATTTACAGTGACCTCTCTGTATTATCGAAAATTACAGAAATAACATACGGTGGAAACCAAATTAGAGCCATTTTGTAATTAAATTGGATCTTATTTCTCTCGCATCCTTCTTGTAAATAACAGTATGTTTAGACTTAGTTTAGATGCAGGTTGTTTAAATGATCTATATTTCCATATCATTTTTCTCGCTACAATTTCATTAAAATTCCACCCTCTACATAAGTAAGTACTTACATGACAAGCGCTCCATTAACCCATTTGGCAACACAGATCGTTGCCACGTATATATGGCCGCGTGCGAGTAGGGTATCCTACGATTCACAACGTTTCGGGAACATTGGATTGGGGAGGGGGAAGCTCGGAAAGCCTGGCGGTGACGTCACGGGCTGGGCGTTTGCTACTGGCCAGCCACGACTGGCATCAACGCACATGCGACTTCAATACTTCGTACCGCATTTCACAAGAATAGGACGTCAACTTGGTTATAGTTGCAATTGTAAATGCAAGATAGGACGCATAGGTTTACTGTCACTCTATCCAGAACTTTCAAAAGCGAGTTTAACCATCTCAGTAACTATTGAAAAACATTAGTATTTAATGGCTTTTTATTTATAATGATGTCAGGAATTCAAAAATACTACATTAAAGAGACCATTGTTAATTATGCCCAACTTTAAAATAAAATGAAAAATCTGGGGAAGTTTTAAAATATCGACGTTTTGTTACTACTTGCTTGAGAAAAATAATTTATAACGCAAATCTGTAAAGAAGTTTCTGACCTTTAAAATCGTACAAAATTAATTTTGCACTAAGATCAACCATTAAATATTTATTATTGAAAAAACAAAAATGCCCGATTTTGTTTTGTTTTTTGGCTAGGAAAACTCCCGAAGTATTTCGAGTTGGAGAACTCAGTGTTTTCTTACTAATAACAAAAAAAATCTTCTACCTCACCTTTTGTGAGGTAGACCCCCTTTTGGCTCCTCAACGACTGCATTAACAGCCGCATTTCGTTGTACAATCAAAGAAAGAAGTCTGTGTATCTCACGTATATAAGTATAAGATTCGAATGTTTAGATAAATAGAAACTATAACAAAACAATGTTAAATTTTCTAACTTTAAGATTTTCGTGAAATTTGCATAAAACAAACTGAAATTATTATAAATGTATACCAGGTACTAATGAACTCGCCTCAAATAAATAATGTCGGTTTTTTGGAGTACATTTCTTTTTCAATGTAAGAATAAAAGTTCCTAAGTTTTTTGTCTTGTATAGAGTAATTAATAAAGATAATTCATCGTCATCCTAATAGCAAAATGTGTCTTGTCGCCAGAAGCGGATTAACATCGTTGTCGCCTGCAGGCACGCGAAAATGGCCGCCTACGTTTTTTTACAGAAGAGAAATAATACAGAAATGGGTTATATATAATGAGTATAATTTATGTTCAAAATTGTACCTTCACGCGTATTTATGACTTAAATTAAATATATTTAATTAATGATTTATGTACGTTCAATTTTTCTACGGAAAATCAACTATTTTTTAAATAAAATGTTTTAATGCGTAGAAAAAATATAAAATAAAAATGTTTTACTTTTAATTCTTAAAATTACAAAGAAGTCTACATTTAACACTAGAAAATACGAACGAAATAATATATCTTCAATCAAAATTACATTATCAAAATTACATTTATTTAAGAAAGTATGATTTCTAAAATTTGTAATACGAATAGAAAGACTCCTTTTCGGAATTGTAATTAATCTTAATCTTAAGTGTATGACTTCTGAAAAATGAAAACACCGTTAATTTTGACTCATCTCAAATCATGTAAGGAAAGGTATTATCTGCCTGTTAATAAATTAATTTCCAAAAATTTAAAAATTTTGTTCAAACACTCACAGAATAAATAGACATCGGATGTTTAGGCACTAAAAATCTTCTTTTAGGCGCCTAAAAAGGCACTGAAAATGTGAAGAATAAGGAAAAAAAAAGTCATAAATTACATTCATATTAAAATTAAAAATTATTTGTAAAACTCCATACATATTTACAACACTTCTGCATTTTATTCTTAATAGTTTCCATTGCAATATATTACAAGTAACGTTTCAAGGCTCGCAATTTCGATCTGCAATGATTGGGAGACAAAATCAGTTTGATTACAGAGAAGAATTTCTGAAGATACAGAGAAGGATTTCTAAAATATATGCCAGACACCAGAAGGATGTTAGAAGTTTAAAATTAGCAACACAGAAACCTTCTGAGAATTTACATTTATTTCCACTCAAAAGGTGCCCTCGGTGTATTGTCAATCGACCATTTTCTCAGAACATGGCTAGTATTTATGAGATAGGGAAATGGAGAAAAATATGTTGGTATACTTTCAGGAATTGTCTTTCAAAATACAAAAACGTGAGTAGGAGGTTTCTCAATGAATGGTCAGGTTGGACCATGGCCTATTTTATGATATGCAATATGAGCAATAATTCTAAAGAAAAAGCATTTATGCAAAAAAAGGCATTTATGGTAAAATAAGCATTGTAAAACTTGGTCATATGTCATTTGTCATGATTCGTGCACATATATTATCAGCCTTAAAATAAGTTCGCTAGAAAAAAATAGGCATTTCCTTAAACATCCGATGTCAATAAAAAAGAAAAATCGCACGCGACAAAGAAGAGGCTCTTTAGACACAACTTTAGACTACAATTTTTGCTGCCCCTAAAATTTCGCCGCCGTAGACACATGCCTCCTGTGTGTACTCGTAAATCATCTGTGTCTACCAAGCGTATCGGCAAAATCTATAAATAAGAATTTTATTATTTGAATTTTGGACAGGTTTTTGGCATTTGGCCCCAGTGTGCGTCGCCTTCTCGCCATATCATATCCGGTGGCGATTGACAAAGACCACCACACAGCCTACGTCGCCGCCATGCTAATATCAGCCCCCAACGCTCAGTTTCCACCGCACGCACACAAGCAGCAAGCGCTTAGCAGCGTTTCGGCGTGGTTCCGACCATCTCTGCCAGAGCGCAGCGGCATATCGAGTAATATAACATCACTGTCCTGCATTAGGATTGGAGAAGCATAGACCATAATTTCAGAACGCTTTTGTGTCGTCCAAAAGTAGTGTTTTATTAACGATTGCTAATTGTATATGTTTTTGAATTAAGCAAGATCTGTGAGAAATGGCTGTCGTTTCGAGAAATACAAGTCGTTGGGTCTACCTTCTTGATAGTATAGATGATTTATTCTTGAACATGACTTCCGTTAAATACCTCCAATTTGCCACAATAGATTTTCCTCTACAATATGAACGAAACAGGGATTGCCTTTTGCGCGTCAGGAATTTTTAAACATACTTTAATAAGCTATGTGAAGCTTGTGAAGATTTAATGCAAAAATCCATTCATATTTAACGGAAAAAGAAGACCCGTTTGATGAAGGAATTGTTCAAGAAAAGAAATGAAAACCCTCATGAAAATTTATTAACTGAACCAAGAATGAGTGAACAAAGTGATTTTCAAACTTTTTTGGAACTAGACGACAAATCTTTAATGAATTATTGAAAGTAGTTGTACTAAGAATGTGTCGACTGCGAAATAACTAGTTCACTTGAACCATTCCCGGAAAGGAATGGTACGATACGGAACGACCATTTAGTGAACGATTGTTCATCTGTCACCGGTTATCGTTCGTAGTTCGTTGGCTATCGTCACGACACGGTGTAAGATATCGATCACCGTTCGTAGTTCGCCGGTCGTCGTTCACCTAGTTCAGAGATCTCTGGTCGCTCAATTACATAGTTCACCTGTCATCGTTCGTCATACATCGTAGTTCAGAGCACTAATAAAAAAATAGGGATGTGTTCAATTACAAAATAGGGATGTGTCGATCGCGAACGAACTAGTTCAATTGAACAATTCTCGAACAGGAACGGTTCGATACTGAACGACCATTTAGTAAACTATAGTTATTTTGTCACCGGTCATCGTCCAACTTAAGTTAGACGTAAGACTTTAGTCCAACTGAAGTACACCTCCGTGTTTCTCAATACATTTTATTTTTTATTAATTATTTAACTAAACAATTAAGCGAATAATTCAAAATATTTAAATAAAAATAACATGAAGATAAATGTTCTTTATTATTTTGCAAAATTCTCATTCAGTGGTTTTGCACTACATGAAATGCCGTGTTTATTACACGTGTAAAAATGTTTTATATACAATCCCTACTAAAAGAAATTACTCTTGGGGTAAGTAAAGCGTGCTGATGGCTAAATGTTTAGCACTATACTGCGATTTTTGTAGGAAGAGCTCTGAAGATAACTCAAATCCCATCTTCGCGATGGAATATGTCACGGCATTTCGCGTCTTTTCTCGGTCTTGCCGGTAGAAGTCGCATGATCGCAAGCACTGCTTCATACGGTCGCGATTGTGCGAAATCTAGCGGAACGACTGTGAATGATACGAAATGCCGTGACATATTCCATCGCGAAGATGGGATTTGAGTTATCTTGAGAGCTCTTCCTACAAAAATCGAAGTATAGCGCAAAAAGTGAGACAATATTCATTATATTCAGATAAAACTGTGAAAATAACAATGAAAATAAAATACTTTCGTTTGATCGCATGAGATATTGCTGACCTTAATACAACATAGATTTGATATATATGTTTGAATTAAAATATGATGAAAGTCTAAAAAATAGTGTATGACACACGAAGTAAAAGTGATTTTATTTTGTTCGTAGGATTGGGCCACTCGACTTATGAGTTTCGTGTTGCAACTTTTCCTCCGCGCAAAATAAAATGCAACTTTTACCACTCGTATCATAATTCTTTATCTCTATAAAAAAGGCGGATTCTGCCCATTGTTAATAGCATGTGAAGTACGCCATTTTTATATCCATTAAAAAGATGGTTACCAAGATAATTGTCAAAAATTATCCCTTAGTAAGCTTCCATAATCTACTGCTATTCTCCGAGGTATCAAACACCTTATTGCAATATAAAATTACGAACTTTTTCATACATTTTTATATTATAATTTTTAAACAGATGTAGAAAAATATTCATATTTTGTGAACGAAGGGTGTTTTTTTTTCATGGGGTCGGTTGATTTTTAGGTCTCGACCTACGGTGTCGGCAAAAATTTCAACTTCAAGGTAGGGATGTGTCGATCGCGAACGAACTAGTTCAATTGAACTATTCTTGAAAAGGAACGGTACGATACGGAACGACCATTTAGTGAACTATAGTTCATCTGTCACGGGTTCGTAGTTCGCCGTCACCATTCCTAGTTCGTTTCGTTCAGTTAGTTCATTTAGTTCAGTAGTTCATTTAGTTCTCTTAGTTCGCCGGTCATCGTTCATTAGTTCAGTAGTTCAATTAGTTCTCTCCTGTAGTTCAGCGGTCACAATGCGCATGAGCTCACTGCGCAGGTTTCAACATGCGGTGGTCGGAAGTCACGTGACTTTGGGGATACTAGCTGCTTGTATTGTGTGTAATGTACCTTTGCGTGCTATTTGTATTACTGGAATTGCATTTTGATAACTTGCTCTATATAAATGTCACTAATCTGGATTATCAAGGGCAGAACGCCTAGCATAGAGTAATAACAGCTACTTTGATTAATGATTCCCATGGAGTTATTTCTTTTACAAATAAGAATATTCTTTATTTGTAATCCTACTTGTAAAACGGGTTTAGTGAAGTGCGCAGTTGAATGTGACAAGATATTCTATCTGTCACATTCAATGTACTGCACATTCTGTCACATTCAATGCACAACTTTCATCTATTGCATATATTTGCAAGTACATGAAAATGAAAATATGAATTTCATGTACTGGCAAATAGAGTAGAATTCACTTTTCTGCTGTAAGCAACATTTTACGATTGTTTAATATATGAGAAAATTGAACTAGAAGGAAGCATGTTATATACTTATCAAAAGAAATCATTTAATACGAGACGGGTATTCTTGTAGATGCCACCTAGCTGTCCCAAAGTCATGTGACACGGGCACGAGAGAACCTATAAAAAGAAGTTACTTTTGGGGAAAGCAAAGCGTTCTGAGAATTAAATTTTTAGCACTAGCGCTAAAAGTGACATTTCATTACATAGTGACATATTCATGATATTCAGATAAAACTGTGAATATAACAATGAAAACTAAATACTTTCGTCTGATCGCATGAGCTACTTAATACAAAGTAAATTTAATTTTTATGTTGAATTAAAATATAATGAAACTCAGAAAGACTGTCTACAAATAGTGTATGACACACGCAGTAAAAGTGATTTTATTTAGTTCGTAGGATTACGTCACTTGGCTTATCGGCCTCATGTTGCAACATTTCACGCAAAATAAAATGAAGCATTTACCACTCGTATCATAAAAATCTAATTCTATATCTCTGTCTACAATAGAGGCAGATTCTGCGCATTGTTAACAGGGTATGACATAAGCTATTTTTTATATTCATTAAAAAAAGATGATTTCCAAGACAACTGTCTTGTTACCGTGAAAAAAGTACTTCATTTATGGGAATTTAACGAAGTATCCCTTAGTAATGCTCTCTTTCCCGAGATATCAAACACTTTATTGGAATATAAAATTACGAACTTTTCCACATTTTTATATTATAATTTTTATACAGATGTAGAAAAATGTTCTTATTTCTTGAGCTAAGTGTGTTTTTTTCATGGTCTCTTGATTTTTTGGCCTTGACCTACGGTTGTCGACAAAAATTTCAACTTCAACGCTGAAAAAAACACCTACCTCCAGGGTTGCCAGATCCCTTCTCGGAAAATCCGCCAAATAACCCAGTGGGGAAAAAAGGTAACTGGTGAATAAAGCTCGACTCTGACACTACGGCTGATAATTTCAAAATAGCTGCACGTTCACAAGAAGTTTAAAAATACTCTTGTGTATAAAGCCTACCTATTATGGGCTATGGAAAATATCCTCTCAGAATTAATATAGCTCTTGAAGGAAACCCTGTGGAACAAGTTTCAAACTTTTTATACCTTGGTTGTGAAATATCCTTTAGCGATGACGACGATGTGAAACGAAAGCTTCATAGACTTCAGTTTATGTGCGGAACAATAAGACGAACACTAAGGAATAGGGTAAAAGAAGAAACTATAATGAAATTTTACAAAACAATGGCGGTACCCGTAATCATGTATGAGAGTGAGACATGGGTAACAAGAATAGCTACATAAACGCCATACGAAGTTCCGAAATGAAGTTCTAAGAGCTGTTAATCAAACCACTTTACTAGATAAAATCAGGAACCAAGACATCAGAAATCAACTTAAGATATTTTCACTTAATGAAAAAATAATAGAAAGTAAAATCAAGTGGAAAGAGCATGTGCTGAGGATGGAAGACAACCGCCATCCAAAGCAGGCTTTGCTCTACAGTAAGGGGAAGAAGAGATCCAGGAAGCCCAAGAAAGCGATGGTGTGAACATCGCCAGGAGGTCGAAACAGGCAATTTGCCTAATCCATGAAGAGGAAGTAAGTAAGTAAGTGAAGCCGCGCTCTGGCTTGTTTTACTGTTAGATTTTAAGTTCATGTGCAATTTCCTTTTAAGTTAAATGAGCTCAAGTAAATTCTTCTCTCACTAACCCTTTTTCTTCCTCTCTTCTTTTTATTCAGAATTAAAATTTGTATTCAAGTAGTACTGATTTGTTTTTGTTTTATGAAGAAGGTATCTTCCAGGTACTGAGCTAGTCGGCACCATAGTTACGTTACAAAAGAGTGCAATTAGCACTAACCGTTGCAAAACTTTGGAGAAAAAATTTGGAGCCATTTATGAGAAAATGGCGTTTGAACGTTTCTAAAAATGCGGAATTGTGAGCTAGTTTTCACAGAAAAGGGTTGAGTTTTCGAGAAACCTTTACTTGACATTATTTAAAGCACTCATTAATATAATAATGTCAACAAATTTCTGCTACTGTAAATATTAACGTGAGACACAAGTAAAAAAATTACATTTTTACAATTTTTTTAAAACAAAAGAATAGAGCAATATGGGATTTTTATGTCACCTAATAGAATATTTAGCACTATCTGTACCAAAAATGTAAAGAAAAAACTTGGAGCCGTTTTTGAGGAAATTTTACTTTTGTAATTTTTAAAATTGCACCTATTGCACGCAATATTGCGCGTAAACTACTACAATTTTCAAAAAAATGTGCATGACCTTAAAGAAAGAACTCACTGTGAGGAACAAATGTTATCTGAAGGAAAAATCTGTCTGTAATTTTGTAGTTGGAGGAAAACGTCGAATAAAATTCAAACTTTCGCAATTTTCGAAAATTTAGATTTATCCGTGAAACTCGGGCCTACGCCACTTTAATAAGTGTATATTACGCTATTTTTGCAAGAAATGTAAAGTAAAAATTTGGAACAATTTTTTTATTTTTGAAAATGTTCGGGGGGCTTCGTGTAAAGTATCCCCCGCCCAGTACGTGCGTATAGTATACAGGAAAGTAAATAAAGCACAATCCTCCCAGGAAACAACGGATTCCGCCCAATGGACGGAAACCCCCAAAAATACATTTTCTTCCCGCAAGTCGACGCTTGTTTTTCGCCTAATTGCCGGTATTCCGCCCAATATGGCGTCACTGTGTATGTTGCAAAAATAAATGAACTTCCTCTTTCTTTTGAATTAGTTCACTGAAAAGAACCGTTCACATAAGAAAACGAATTTGCCCATCCCTATCTTACACCGTGCTCTATATTCAAGTACTAAAATCCTTTCCCTTCCCCGACCGCGCGTTTGCTATTGGAGAGCTGCGTAACCTTGTGTGACCTCCGTTAAACACTAGTTGCAAAAAAATCAAAATAACTAAAAAATTATGCAATAGACAACAATATGTATACATTGGAATCGTCTTATTACGCTCGTAATATTAGACCGAAGAAATATGTATAGTTCCATTTGAAAAAACAAAGTTACCTCAAATATCTCGTAAACTACAAGTGATAAAATAGAAATTAATACCGTATGAATTAGCCCCATTCTCTCATGCACTTCCGCGAAAACTGCATTGCAATAACTTCAACCGTTCATAAGATAATAAGTGCTATAGTTACGTGACTCTCTATAACCCAAAATGCCTTGCGTTCCGAACGTAACCAATCTTAACCTTATTCAAACGTTCTCTCCAATAACTACCACTGCACTAGTCAAATAGGATCAAAGTGAAAATACGATGCAATTTACTTTAAATAATATTTCACGTTAAAAGTTACTAATTATAAAGAAATTAAAACTGATAAGCAGAATATAATGTTAAATACAATTTTAATGCACACACTCGAACGAAACATTTACTATAAAGATTCTCAATGATTAATGAAGTGTCAATACTTGGTTTGTAAGCTCTCTGCGATTGGTCAACAACCTGTATCATAATGAAAACTTAATTGTGATGAAATTGTAATGAATATCATTATGCAACGGGTTGCAGCCATCAAATGACAGAATTATACAATGGGAATAGAAAAAGAATGATAAAGTCATGACTCTACTGCCAACAGTAAAAAAATGAACTAATACGCTGACATATTTAGAAAAGTCAATGTTGGCAATGATGAGATACCATACCTACACTAACAGATAAAATATATAAGCTAAGGTCAAAATAAAATTAGAATGTCATAATTACCATATTGTTAATATTATTTTATATATAAAGAAACTTTGTAAAGTATTGCAAACCACACAAAATTACTAATACGCAACTTACAAAATATAAACTATTAGTCAATAAATGATGAAGGGGTTGATATTACTGTACATTGATGTATAAATCAAAGTTCATTGTTTTTCGACGAATATACTGCATCTCTTTTCTTCAGATCATGATAAATGACAGAAGACAATATATCAAACCATTTCAATTAAATTAACATTTCCAACTCATAATCAAAACACACAAGTAAATAAAGATATATATATTATTCGCGAGTCATTGTATAGGTCAAATAGTTTGAATTAACAGCGCCAAAAATAATTCAAAGGTAAAAAGGCGCGAAGAAGTTCGTTGGAAGGTGTGTCACACCACGTTCAGACCTTCATCGTCGCATGCGTTGATTGAATGCCAAGTGGTTGGTGCCACTGGAAATTCAAGTAGGTATTATCTCACATCCTTTTTTTTTATCACGACGCCGCGTGCTTGCAAGCTTCAACTCGTCGTGAAGATAGTACAGTACGAGTCAGTAAAGGCATCAGTGTTAAACACTCCAGTCCCAGCTGCCAACTCGAGCTAGTGGACCGCGCTTTGTGTAAACCGAAACAGCAGTGCAGTGTGAAGAACAAACGAAATGGCAGACCGTCATCTACCCAAGAATCCGAAAGCGTACAAGGCCATGGAAATGATTGCGAAAGGAAGAACGCAGAGTGACGTTGCTGATCGTCTCAACGTTTCTCAAAGCACCGTAAGCTCCTGGAAGAGACAAATCGAGCAAGGCCCCTGTCCAGGCCAGAATATCAGTGTGAGAGACGAGAGACGCGTAGCCGTCATTGAGCCTGACCGCATCATCATTGCAGAACAAACTCGCAGCATCAACATGTCAGGAGCTGGGTCCAGACACCGCCGCTACTAGCACAGCTCCATGCACCGACTTTGGCAGTCCGCGCGTGCTACAAGAACCTCCCCTCATTCATTTAAAAATACGCTTCAGAAATGGATTTTCGAGGTCGTCATTTATCTGCATTGGGTCTGCAAGCACATCTTCCAGTTTGCCACGAAGAGTCGACGATTTCACGCTGAAATGTTTTTTGTTGTGAAGTGTTCCGTGAGAAGAATGATAAGTGCATACCAGAAAATTCAACTATAGGTCATGAAGTGAAAAAGTGAAGTGTTAGGAAAGTTCCAATTGCAATTCATAATTTAGTAAAAACGGTGATACAAAATAAATTTGAACACATGATCAAGTAACATTTGTATTGGGGAGCATCATCAGTTGGTCATGAATAGTTGTATCAAAAATCCCGTATTTCTTGGAAGATCTATTCGCGCCTTTCCCATACTCTCTTACGCTGTATCACGTCATCCATGCAGGGCTGCCATTAATAAATAAGAAAACGTCCCTCTGGTTGTGTTTTTTGCTACTTAATGATTTCGTTTGGAATTTTGAAGGCATCATGGCTCTGGTTATAATAAATATTTAGTAAACTCCCGATTATCCGCGGTCGGATTATTCGTGATCTTCCTTAAAATTCGTGTTCATGATTTTTGCCAGTACAGTATGAAATAAAAATCTCACGCACCATTGTACTAAAAAAATCCCATATAAAGAAGCTATGTTTCAAATCGAACAGACAGCAGATGGTGAGAGGCTTTTTAATGCAAAATTAAATTAGTAAGTAAATACTAAATTTTTTGTATACTAATTAATTTTTAGTATGTATCATAAACATTGAATGCATTTACGGGTTAATCTGTGACCTTTTTCGTCCAAAAAGCGGAATATCCGCTGAACTCGATTACTTGCAATTGCTGTTCCAACCAATTCTGCAAATAATTGGGAGTTTACTGTTGTTTTTATCAGATAAAACAAATTTAGAGCAAGAGGGACGAGAAAAACATTCCTGAGATGCTGTTTACTTAATGTTTTTGTTTTTCTTCTTAATAATTTTCTGTATTTTTGCTTAGATTTGTTTGTAATTTGTGTCTTGAAGGTATCAGTGCTATAGATATAACGAAAATAAATGTGTTGTTCACATAAGAAGCAAGTGTGCAAACTGAAAAAAAACCAAAGAGGTTCTGCTTTTATATTTTTACTTCATAATTTTGTTTGGAA
This sequence comes from Acheta domesticus, assembly GCA_031308135.1. Classification (NCBI taxonomy): domain Eukaryota; kingdom Metazoa; phylum Arthropoda; class Insecta; order Orthoptera; family Gryllidae; genus Acheta; species Acheta domesticus. The sequence goes on from JAHLJT010009419.1 coordinate 173,150,458, forward strand.
TTTGACTAAAAGACGCAAGTCCTTTTATTATAAACAAAAAATGTTTTGTTCAGAAAAGAAAGGGAAATGTGGAGCCATGCCTATTACCACTCTGGATAATTAATTGCTTATCAATAATAGTATAGTATTTGTTTTACCATTTTGATAATTTGTGTACTTTCATTTAATTAGTTTGTTTGGAGTATCAATGATTTAAAGGTCTTAGAATTGTTCATGAACATAATGGTTTGATACGATAAAAAATGAGCTAGCAATATTACCACTATCTGAAACTATTTGCTTGTGAATATTAGAATAGTAGAATATTTTGGCCATTTTGATGCTTTGTTTTCTTTTATGTAATAATTTTTGTTTGCAATTTAAATAATTTGAAGTCATAAGTAAACTGGTTTTAAAGATAATGTTTTAGTAATGAATCTGGTAAAAAAGAGAAATGTGCGGATACTAATATCACCACTCTCTGACATATTTCCATGTTTTTGAGGAGTTTGTTACTATTTTTTGGCTATTTCTTCAGTACACTTATGAATTTTTCTTTAATTTTTCCCGAAAATGAAATTGTTAACGGATCATCTACGTTGGCACAAGTGGCCGTGATCTTCAAATGATACCCATAATTGAAGAAAATGTGAGTTTACTGCAATAGGAAAAAATAGTAATTAAAAAATAATACAAACAGTTTTTACTTTCTGAAAAATGTGTAGATAAAAATATTTGGTAAGTGAACAATGAAAAGTAAAATTGCAAAGAAAATTTGAAAAGCATTATCGAAAGTTCTGAAAATTTGAAAATGTTTAGAAAAATCTGTAGTTTTTAAAATCCAATAAAATAAATTGAATATGCATTTTTTCTACTAATTTCTTTTTTTAAATGTTCCAATGCAACTTTCATCCACCCCTGCACGTCTTGAGATTTAGAGATCAATTATGACTAAATTAGTAAAGGTGTATATGTAGTTGTCTTCTTGCGTGATATTAAATTTGGTTAAATTTCGATTGTTTAAATGAATTCTCTCTCTCTCGTTAATATTTAGTATTTTCTGTATTAAAGTGAATAAACTAACGTGCGAGGAAATACAGAAACCATAAAATTTCAATATTTTTTGAATGTTAATAGTGTATCCTTTTTAAATTTCTTCTTAGGGGACGTCCATAAATTATGTATCGCAAATTTGGAGTATTTTGAATCCCCCGTCTCTCCCTGCAACGCACCCGTAATGTGTACTTGAACCCCCTTAAATATTCACGTAATGCTTGCGACAACACCCCTTTCCCTCGTGAATGCAAGAAGTGGGGGCAAGTTGTGAGTGAAGGAAGAACGCAAAGGCAAGACAATTTTTTCTCACAAGCCACGCACACGCCATCTATTGCGCAAATTTAAATTGATTTTAGAATAAACTACTTAACAGTGTTGAATATTTTCGTCGTCTTACAGATTCAATAAAAAATTGTTGAAAAAATATCTCCATTTGTGACAATTTACATCTTATAACTTTATTTTTGTTTTTAAATTAATTACTTAATATTTCAATGTTTTAGTACAAGTTAAAAAAAGGAATTATTTCAACAAATGTTGAAAAAAATCAATCATACGTAACAATCAGCCAATATCCCCCCTACCCCTATGTAACGCAGCGTAATGCTGCCTCAACTCCCCTCTTTTGCGTTACGTAAATTATGGACTAAGGAGGAATGGTTTTGTACATGGGTGATTGACCAGGGCAGCAGATTTTGAGAAGTAGAAAAACAAATTATATTGATGAATGTAGTTTTACAGCCCTGTTTTGGTCTGTATCAATATAAAAAATTGTACGAAATATATTTAGTTAGACTGATTTCAGTTTTCAATGAATGCTTTGGCACAAAGATAAGTGTAAAACCAAGTGTCTTTTTGATGAACTTGCCGAAATAACTCAAATATATCATATTTTGATGTGTGTGATATACTATAAAGTATAACCTTGTATGAGAGATACAAAATGTTTGCAGACTAATGTGTAATAGAAACTACTGCTGTTGCACAAGCTGGTTATTTTGATTTATTAGAATAACTTCTGTGGTTATACAAATATCTAAATTCTAAGAATATTATTTGCTGATATTTTGTTTCTTAAAACGATGTAGGTTTTATTTTCACAAACCAGTTTATTGCTTCTATCAGATAAGCAGTGTTTGAAATTAGTCAACTTACAGAATTTCTTTCAGTTCAATGAATATATTTATTAAAATTAAATATTTTCAATAAATAGGAATGTGTGTGACCTTAACAAATCCAAAAATGGAATGAATTATGTTGGAATTTTTATACGAGGGCTAGCGCAGAAGTCATGGCAACTATTTTTTTCACCAAAAGAAATGTTATTGGATCGCCAAATTTCATTTATATCTTGAAAGAAATGCTGCAGTAGGGTGTGTTTACATCAACAAATTGCTCTGCAAGTGTGTCTATTAGCACAGAGCGCAACTTGAAATCTGTTGTCCATCTACTGCCGTGCGAGATGAATGTAACATGTTTCCAACAGCGCTCTTACACCAAAAGAGCCAAAGGAATGCCCGAGAATGTCACAGGGAATTAGCGGAAGCTCATGTGATAATGCTCTTCCATACCGGACAGGTGCGAGATGCACAGCAACCAGTGATCAGCAACGCACGTGACGACCTGTGAGTGTGCGGATCAATGTGATGTGCGGTGATCCAGCATCAACCTAATCAGGCCTTTAGAACGGGTACGTAATGCTTTTCGAATTTGTGAAGTCGTATTCTCTAAAATGTCTTAAAACATGAAACGAGTACGGTCATTTCAAATACCTTAATAAATATAATAAATTCAATTTTTGTGTGTTGATAAATGTCCAAGCATTTAGTTTATACGTTGTCCTTTTATGTGTATATTTGAAAATGTCCACCCCTACTCATATTCTCACAAAAAATAGTTGCCATGACTTCTGCCGCAAACCTCGTCTGTTTTATGTAATGCATCATTGTATATAAGTGCAATTAGCAAAGCCAACTGAGTTTGCTATGTGAATAGCAATTTAATGATTCTTTGAATCTTTGATTAAGGTTTCTAAAAATCAAAAGTAATGTGATGTATACTTTTTATATGCAATTCTTAAATGATTCATTGTTTTTATTCAAATGTTTAAAATTAATAAAATCTTTCTGTATTCTTGATAAATAATTTTGTGCAAAATTTAAATCTGAATAAAGCAATTTTTAAATATTTGACTTTTACTAAGGTTGAAAGAACTCCTGTAAAACTTACTTAGTTTTTCACAATTCCAATGCTTTGAATACATTAAAGATGATTCATTTGTAATCCTTTCCGTTACTTTTCTGTGGTTCAGTTTAATGGTTTTGTTTGTAGGTATATGTATTGTTAACAGTGCAAACGATACTCAGATTTAAACGTAGAGGCATCCCAAGGTCACGAGCTAAAAGGAGAGGAAGGTCATCTAATCAGGCGTTTCAGGAAGTTATTCTTTCCTCTATGGCTGAATGGAGAGTAGAGTAACCACAAAGCATGGCAAGAAACGTTTGAAAACTATGAATGTTCGCTTCTGAGGAAAAAACAGTAAACTTACTCGTATATTCATTGCCAATCAAACAAAAGATTTTATTTTACAGTATTACTATAAATGCGTATACTGCGGTTTTACTAAGAAAATAACAGCTCACACAGGAGAGCAAAACAAAACGTAACTAGTAGTGCTACAGAATGGCACAGACTTTCTCGTAGTAAAGGTTTATAAATTCCTTGTGTGAACTGGCCTGATGGTCTTGCCCCATCCTCTTCCCAGCTGCCATCTATCGTTACCCAATGTAAATATTTTTTTTTAAAATTTCAATTTTTCGGTTTCCTTATAGAAGAACTGAAATATTACTTTATGAATATTAAAAAAGAGTAAAACCTCGTACTAAAAGACAATTTTCATTGAAATATTGGGAGCCGTTTTTAAGAAAATGGCATTTAAGGGGTATTGTATTTGCGAAATTTGAAGCTTTTCACATAAAATAATTGAGTTTTCGAAAAACTTCATTAGAAGTCATTTGAAGTTCTTTAACTCACAAATACAGTAGATTTTACAAATCTTTGAAAATGTGCATATTCACGTCGTGAAAGATATTTCAAAACAATTATCTTTGTGTAACTTTTGAAGAACAAAAGAATATTTATTTAATCTCAGCAAAATTAAATTTATATAATCTTAGAGAGTGCAAATAGCAAAATCCGTTCGAAAAGTTTGAAGAAAAAATTTTTAGACGTTTTTGAGAAAATGACGTTGAGCGTTTCTGAAAACGCGGAATTACGAGCTCGTTTTCGCAGAAAACTGTTGAGTTTTCCAGAAACTTTATATTCCATCATTTAAAGCATATATACTCATAAATGCAATAGTGTGAACAAATCGCTGCTAATGTAAATATTAACGACGTGAGAGAAGTAAAAAAAAATACATTTCTCTATTTTTGGAAAAACAAAAGTAAAGCAATTTAGTGTTTATACCGTGTAATAGAATACATTTAGCACTCCTTACAAAAGGGTTAAAGAAAAAATTGAAGCCGTTTTTGAAAAAAAAATGGCGATTGAGCTTTTCTGAAAATGCGGAATTTTTAGTTCGTTTTCATAGAAAACATTTGTCTTCGAGAAACTTTAGATGACATTACCTAAAGCACATGTTCTCATAATTACATTAATGCGAGCAATTCGCCGTTAATTTAAATATTAACGACGTGAGAGACAAGTAAAAAAAAATCATTTTTGTAATTTTTGAGAAAAAACAAAAGAATTGAGTAATATGGTGTTTATGCCATCTCATTGTAGTATCCCAACGAAAAATTTAAAGAAAAAAATTTGGAGCCGTTTTCAAGAAAATCTTGTTGTTTTTTTTTTGAAATCCCAATTTGACTGGCTGATGACGCGGCTCTTTGAATTTGAAACATATATTGAAACGGGTTTTTTCTATCAGCCCCACGTTGGGCTGCCATTTGAAACGGGTGTTGTTTCTAATGAATTATTAAAAACTATTGAAACAGTTGTATCAAATCCAAGATATGTCTCTATTATTGACAGGTTGGGCTTCTGTCATGGGTTCGAATATGCAAGGGGCACAGTTCGGCTTACCTCATCGTTCAACCACAATCTGACCCCTATAGACTCGCTTCCATACGGAAAACGGCAAAACCTGAAAGTGTTTTTTAATGATGATGTGCCAGATTGCACAATAATAACCAAGTATGTTTTTTGTACTTTCTTTAGCACAAGAACAGTTTAAATTTATTATAATTAATGATTTCTTTTGATTCGAAACAACATTCTTTGAAAATTATTAACTTTGGTCATGACCATGAGAAATAAAATAATTGTTCGTACGAACGTTAACCTGAGCTCTCTTCCTGTTGTATCGTTGGATGCTTCTCTCGGACGCCGCGTATCTCCACACCATCACCTTCGTCACTGACCAGTTACCAGCTCCAGTCTTGATGCCTTCTATCTTGTATCTTCCGGCACGCCCACGAAGTCACTCCCATTCACATAATGTACTAGCCTCCCATATCACCATCAGCACTTGTTCGGCAAAATAATTACAAGTTCATTTAGCCTGGTGCTTCACCCTTCGTCACTGGTGAAAACTAATTAAAGTTGACAATTTTCTTAGAAGTTCCTCCCTATCAGTAAGAAAATACTCCAAGTCAATGCACGGCTTCACCAAAATGTTTCTATGTTCCACTTTCACTCGCGGAAGAAAAAGTTAAAGTCCCGAACTGTATCTCCGGAATTTTTATAAGACTCTACTTTCGATCACACAAAAGTCTGAACTCGGACACGCACACCCTAATTCAGAAAAGATCCTCTCGCTATGAAATCTGAGCTCTAACAACTATTTTTTTTGTTCTTCAATCCAGGACAACTCGTATTCATTGTTATACAAAATTCTGTTTTACATTCCCTACCAACGGATTCTTATTATGTATTCACTCCTCTAACCAAGGTGCACTCTTGGGCGAAATTTCCACTCTTCCACACGCATCTTTCGACTGATTCTACACCACATCCACGGGCTCATAAAATTGTTTACCTCTGTTACTAAGGTGCCCGTTTACCAAATACCATGACATGTTAAACATCAGTGTTCTCCCTAGCAACCTGTTACTAAGGTGCCTAATTGTAAATTAAATTAGCATTAAAGCGTTAAATTATTCAATATCGAATGCCCTCCCGCATTTGGTATATCACAATATAGAAATAAAAAATGGCACCTTCGTTTTTTATTGTTTTGTTGTTGAATAGTGTGAAGGACGTTTAAGAGAATGGTGCAGATCATAATTGATGAAAACCCTAATTTTTTGAAAATTGCAAAAGTGCAACATTTTTTTCGGATTCTTTCTATAACAAAAATATTAAATACAGAGATGTTTTCCCTGAATGAAATCTGTTCCTTAAAGATAGATTTTTAAATAAGGTCAAAAATTGAGCGAGAAAAGTTTTGAAAATTTGCGTACTCTTCGCGTAATTGTGCGAGAAAGTACCTGATTTATTGTCACTAGTTTCTACATTAAGGCAGTTTTGACTCCGGCAGGCCGCGTGCGCTGGGCGCACAGAGGAACAAGAGAGAAACTTTTGATTAAATAGCTCTCGCAGGCCACAATAAATGGCACCGCGAGCCATATGCGGCCCGGGGGCCGTCTGTTGGACAACCCTAGTTAGTTGTGCAACTGCAGTGTTGGGCAACCCTGTTAACGTTGACCACAGATGGCTAGACGGATTGACAGAGGCTCTCCCCTCAACCAATTTACGGCACAAATGTAGAATCCGAAGACACAGTTTTAGACCCAGTCATTAGGAGCAAGATGTATCCAAATTTACTTTCTCGCTACTACTTATGCAGTATTGAGAAAGAACAGTAATGCTGCTGAAAAAAAACGGTGAATTTTCGACAGAAAAAAAGCCCTGCTAACGAAAATATGGAAAAATCATGTTCCTACTTATGGTAAATTAATTTCTCCAACATGTTGTCTCGGCAGAATTTGTTCTGTGAGTCCTTGATACCGAAAAAATCTATTGAAGACAAAACGTCAGTCCGTCCGTCAGTCTGTATGTCAACAACGCTAGCGCATAAACCGTTCAGTCAATTTTCTCCAAAATAGATATTCCCCAATCGTTGTGTTTGATGTCGCGGTCCTTGGAATTTGAAACTGATATTTTAATTTTGTAGTGACCTATACATGAAGCCCCTCTGATATTTTCAAAATTTTCAAAAAATGGCACCCAATTTTCGATTAAACTTTGTTCTCGGAAAGGGTAACAGACGCTCAAGAGAATGGTGTAGATCGCATTTTTGTTGAAATCAATGATTTGCCGAAAATTACAAACATTAAAAATTTTTACAACTAAAATATTAAAGATAGAGATTTCAGAAGATAGAGATTTTTGTTCCTTAAAGACATATTCTGAAATAACCTATATTCAATTTTTCGATATCTGTGGTTTTCGAATTTTGTCCGGAATAAAGGCAATTTTAATTTTTGTCTCAAAAAAACCGCTTCAAAGTTTGTATCCACTTGTGTAATATGAGACGGTAAAAATATGGTGTTTGTCCTATTTTCGGATATATGCTCGGTTTTTTCGAAAATTGCAATAAAAATTTCAAAACTACAAAATTGAAGATAGAGATATTTGCCTCAGGCAACGTCTGCTGTACAAAATTAGCTCTTTATAATGGTCATTGCACAATTTTTTGGAAAAAAAAACAGTTTTTGTGCAATTTGCACTTGAAACGTACGCATTTTTTCCCTCAAAAACCGCTAACCGTAAAGATAATTTGCCGCAATGCTAATATGCAGCGACCCGCTTCTGAAATTAATCACGTTGCAGGCGTTGCACCTAACGCCATAATTCACATCTCAAATTGAAGTCTACACCGACACCCACAAGCTAATAAATCACTTTCTCTATCACGTGGTGTAGCCAGGAACCATGTTTTGTGGGTTGTTGAACCCGAAAACTCTCCATGTAGCGCCTAAACAGTTTAGCCGATTTTCTCCAAACTCCACGGATATTCCCCGATCAATCTGAACAAACTCAAGCTTTGGGAATTTCAAACGAATATTTTGATTCTTGAGGGTAATTTACATGAACAAATTCAAGCTTTGGGAATTTCAAACGGATATTTTGATTCTTGAGGGTACTCTTCGGATAGGAGAGTACTCTTCGGATAAAGGATGCTTTTAAGAAAAGCGCAATTCTGATTTTTGTTAAAATCTCTAAATTTTCGAAAATTGCAAAAGCCCTTTTTATTGGCGTTTTCCCACAACTACAAAATTGAAAATAAACACGGTTTTCCTTAATGGAATCTATTCTTTAAACACAGGTCTTGAAATTATATCGAGCAAATCGAGTTCTTTCACTTCGATTGAGGACTGTACCGTTTAGACGCTAGCGATGACCACAGACGGACAGAGGGATGGGCAGATATGTTTTGGCGTCAATCGATTTTTCGGTATCAAGCGCCCACAAAAGATAGATTCTGACTACAGCACGTTTTATAGGATTTTTTGTTTCTATATTTAGCAATCTAACATTTATCCAATTTTTCGTTTCCAATGAGAATTTTCCTGCTGAAAATTCACTGTTTTCCGCGGCATGATTAAGTAACATTCTCGTTTTGTGAAGTCCCTTCGTAACAGCGAGAATGTAAAAATGTACAGTCCATCCGTTAATTTATTTTTACTTTCTCGATACTGCTTAAGTATTAAGTATAAAGTATTGTAAAGCTGCCGGAGGAAAAAGTGGATAAATCTTGTCCGTATACGTAGTAAATTAACTCGTAATGTAGTCAAAATCCACGTTTCCTGGGCCCTTGTCACCGAAAAACCGATTGACGGCAAAATTCCTGTCCGTCCGTGCGTCTGCCTATAATCAATGCTAGCACCTAAGCCTTAAGAGGATTTTCCCGATTCGCGTTGCTGATGTCGAGACTCCTGGATTTGAAAACCGATATTTCAATTTTGGGGTACTTTACATGAAGACTCTCGGATATTTTAAAAAAATGACATTAAATTCTTTGATTAAATTTTGTTTTTGGATAGTGTGAAGGACGTTTGAGAGAATGGTGCAAGTCTCATTTTCATTGGAATCTTTGTTTCGTTAATTTTTCGGCAAGAATTAATTTTTTTCTGGTGTGTAAAATGTGTTCCTTCAAGACAGATCGTGAAGTAAGGTCAAGTTCAACTTTTAGAAAATTTGAGTAGTTATAGGGAATTATTATTAGAATAGAGAAAACTGATGTTTAAGTAATCTCGTAGAGTACACTATTTTCACTATCCCTACCAAAAGTTTAAAGACAAATTTGGAGCCGTTTTGAAGAAAACTGTTTTGGTACTTTTTTAAAATTGCACATATTGCACGCAATATTCAGAAAATTGTTTCAGTAATTTCAGTAAAAGTTTCAGAAAATTGTACATAACCTTAATGAAAGAACTCACTATAGACAACAAATTTTAAATTTTTTGAACAGAAAATCACTAATTTTAATTTAGTGGGTGTAGGAAGCCGCCGTTTTAAATTCAAACTTTCGCAATTATCGAACATTCAGAATTAACCATGGAAATCAGACCTATCTCATCTTTGTAAGTGTACTTTAACCTCTTCTTACAAGAAATTTAAAGAAAAAAGTTGGAGCCTTTATTGAGAAATTTTTGAAAATGTCTGGGGGACTTCATGTAAAATAACCCCAATTTTAAAGGACGTTTTCAAAATCGCGGCGCCTCGAGCGGAGCGAGATCTATCGGGGAATATCCATTTTGGAAGAAATTGTACTCATGGTTTAGGCGCTAGTGGTGTTCGCAAACAGACGGACGGACGTTTTGAAAAAATACAAATAAACACTTTTTCGGTATCAGGGGACCTCATAACGTGTATTTCCGTTAAAATCTCGAAATCTATTTTCCGCAGCATTCGTTCCCTATAACGTAACCTAACGTTCCCTGTACTGCGTATATTGCTCCTTATAGACAGACGTATGAATACGGGAAAGTAGAAATTAGCCATGGCACAGTTGATTCGTAAAAAAGATCATGGCGCAGTTGATTCGTAACCAAAAGGAAAATATAAATTACTTCGCGGTAACCAACTAAAATTATCAGTTTTATTCATTTAGCAAAATGGAAATAAAGCATACTGGAGATGTGAAAATCTTGATATGTGGAATGCTCGTTGGGCACGAATCGGGAAATTCATGTAAACATTCAAATGTTCACAAGCATTTAGGGAATGGAGCGGAAGTTGCTGCAGAATGTGTAGAGGCAAGCATCAGAAGAAGGGCGGAAGATCATCCTAATACACTACCTTCTGCTGTTATAAGGGAAGAAATAGCGGTTATCCAAGATGAAGAAACTTTATTGAACTTGCCAGAGAGAAACGCATTACTGCGAACAGTAAACAGAGCCCAGAATGTATTTATACCACCGTTACCAATGAATCTTCATGACTGTATAATAATGCCACCATTGGATGTAACAGTAAATGGCGAACAATTTTTGCAACTAGATAGTGTAAACAATAGCCAAAATAGAATTATTGTATTTTTTTACATCTGTTGGATTGAGATATCTGTATAGATCTAGAACCATGTTTTGCGATGGGACGTTTAAAACTTCCTTGATTATTTGATCAATTATGAACTATTTACGATATAGTTAACGATCGTATTTTCCCGCTAATATACTGTTTATGTATGAAGAAAGAGGAAAACAATTATACAGCAATATACGAACGTCTGAAACATGCATTGATGTTACAACTGTCTGGTGAGCACTGAAATGTTCGATACCCAATAAGAAAATCCTACATCTTAAACCAGCGTCAAGTCGAACATATTGTCAATAGATATCAAGAATATAAAAACTATAATATAGATTTATATTTGCGGACTATTAGTTACAAGATTAAGCTGTACAACGAAGACACACAAAATGATATTGCGGGAAGTAATTAAAAGATTTGCTATGAGTGAGTATCAAAATTAAACGCATTTAAAATGTACATGTCTATTGACAATTCCATTGCGGGTTCACGGGTTTTGGTCCAATAAATAACGTATTTTAGTTTGCCGACGTTTCGGAGTTTATTATAGCTCCATCTTCAGGGCTGGACAAGTTTTCACAACACGGTTATTAAAATATTTCACAGTTCCAATTATAATTTTAAAAAAAATTATAAAAACATTGAATATATATTACAAAGAAAATTACAAATAAATACAAAGAAAATTACAAATAATTACAGAGAAATAGGACACATACCTTACTATGCGTGGGAAGTTACATAGAGAATATGAAAGTTCACATCATGAGAAACAAGCCACACAGGACAGCATGCCTGCATGTTCCTGAATGGACTAGTGAATACCCTGGGAGCTAACCAATGGCTATCAAGAACAATAACTGGTACAACAAGAGTCAAAGTGAGGTCACACACTCATAAGCTAATAATTAATTGTATATATATATATATATATATATATATATATGTACATACATACATACATATATGCATACACACACATACATACACACATACGCACACATACATACACACATATATATATATAAAAAAAACTAGTATATACAAAATAAAACCTTCTGCATGAATATGTCTATTGGATGGATCAGATGGAATATGTCTATTGTACATCCCTAGTTGTTATCAATTACTGACAGAAAAATTATGATTTTAGTTAAATTTTATCTTTTTTTTATATATATTAATATATATTTTTTTTATTTAATATTTTTTCTCTCTTTTTTAAATATATATTTATTTTATTATACATATATTGTATATGCAAGGGGCATCCATACTAGATTCCATCACTTAAACTGGTCGAGCAACACAAAATTGTTTTATGCTTTAATTATTTGCTTGTTATATTTGAATTTTATTGTATTGTTAGAAAGTATTGTGTGAAGTTGATAGTGACCCATCAGAAATTGCAAACCCATTAGTTATGATGGAATGGGAAGCAATATCAAGGAAACAAGAAGATTTGGAATATGTGTAATCAGTAAGGAGCTAACCCGATATACAGAAACAGAAAGGTCCATGGATCATGGAATCTCCCACATCCAAGATGTAATCTGATGATGTATAGCTTACCATGAAAATGAGTGAAGATGAGCTGTGCAAGCAGGAAGATTCCATGGGAGAAAATATTAAATAAAAATATATATATATATATATATATATATATATATAAAAAGATAAAATTTAACTAAAATCATAATTTTTCTGTCAGTAATTGATAACAACTAGGGATGTACAATAGACATATTCCATCTGATCCATCCAATAGACATATTCATGCAGAAGGTTTTATTTTGTATATACTAGTTTTTTTTATATATATATATATATATATATATGTGTGTATGTATGTGTGCGTATGTGTGTATGTATGTGTGTGTATGCATATATGTATGTATGTATGTACATATATATATATATATATATATATATATATATATACAATTAATTATTAGCTTATGAGTGTGTGACCTCACTTTGACTCTTGTTGTACCAGTTATTGTTCTTGATAGCCATTGGTTAGCTCCCAGGGTATTCACTAGTCCATTCAGGAACATGCAGGCATGCTGTCCTGTGTGGCTTGTTTCTCATGATGTGAACTTTCATATTCTCTATGTAACTTCCCACGCATAGTAAGGTATGTGTCCTATTTCTCTGTAATTATTTGTAATTTTCTTTGTATTTAATTTGTAATTTTCTTTGTAATATATATTCAATGTTTTTATAATTTTTTTTAAAATTATAATTGGAACTGTGAAATATTTTAATAACCGTGTTGTGAAAACTTGTCCAGCCCTGAAGATGGAGCTATAATAAACTCCGAAACGTCGGCAAACTAAAATACGTTATTTATTGGACCAAAACCCGTGAACCCGCAATGGAATTGTCTACAGAAAATGGTCATGAAACACAGCAGATTTACATGTCTATTGTCAAATAAATATTTACTGATTGAATTTAACTAATATAACATGTGTTGTCCGTTAACTAATATGTCTCAAACGATATACAATGTGAACTAAAATACCTACAGTGGCCAAAAGTATTATGTTAACATTACTCGTAATGGACGACATTTAAAATGGACATACAAAAACCTCGAGAAAATTGACGTGAACAATAAATTCTTGTGACCTTAAACTACAAGTGGACGAAAGACAGCACTGTACAATAATGGGGTGGACGAAATGTCTGTGGACAGTGTCTGGGAACCCATTGGGCAATTATGCAGCGACGGATATTTGAGAAGTTCACTGTTGAACGGCGACATGATGAGAAAGCTAAGATAAAGCGGTTTTATTTATTTGACGTTAGTGTTACAATGTTCTCTATGCTCAATAAAATGGTACATACAAATTTATTAAAGTCGGGAAGGATGCTTACAGATATGCATAAGGTAATGATATTGCTGTTTCGAATATTATTAATATTTTGTATGGTCTTTAGTTATGGATGTTCAATTTATACATGAATTTATCCTTGCTTGCCTATATGATATGCTGGAAATAAAAGTAGTTACAAATAATGCGAGAAAGTATATGCTGTTTAGCACCACTAGTAAATGATACATTTAATTCCGGTCTGTTTTTTACTTTCTCGCATAAGAAGAGAAAGTTATGTAGTCGTAAACCAGAAAACGGCTATAACTTTTATGATTCAGATACAATGAAGATGGGTCAAAATGATTTATTTCCTTACTTGCTTTTTTTAGTTGATTACTAAATTATTTATACTTATAAGACAATTTCTTCTGAAAATTGATTAGTTTATTTTGTGTTATTCAATATAATTTTTTTGTCTTTGAACAACTTAAGTCTATGGGGAAAATCAATTTAAGTTCCTATGGGGTGAAAATGATTACAGGAAAAAGTTTTCAAATATTTTTCTTCTTATGTTTCATGTCATTACATTTACTTAACATTATTATTATTATTATTATTATTATTATTATTATTTTATTCTTCACAGTTTTTACTGGTCGGTAAGTCAACCACTCACAGGTATGATGGCCAGGTGTGCCGTTGCTTTATTGAAGATTCAGATGGCTTCTAACAATACGGCATGTATTAAAAATAACTGCTTTCTGCATATTATATATATACTTCTCGCATCCAAGTGAAGACAGTCCTAGTGCTAAAAGTGTCATTTTCGGGAATTGAATTATGAGGTGGTAGAATGATGATGATGGGTGAAGGGACAATCACAAATACGACCATGCCTACGCAGGACTCGAACCTGCAGCTTCCTCGGCGCAGGCGGCGGCTGCCGCAACCGTTTGTGACCTTGGGGCCAGCATATTATAATTTTATAATAATAATAATAATAATAATAATAATAATAATTACTATTATTACAATAACAATTATATTATTATTAGATTTAATTTTGCTTGAAGTGAAAGTTTTTTTTAACACATATTTTCATTCCTTCTCCAAACCTGGGAGTATGCCTAAAGCGACTCAAGATTTTGCTGATGATTTGAATTTGTTATTTAGAGAAATACATCATGTAAACATGATGGGAGTTCACCTCTTCTGGAACAATTTATAAAAATAAGATTTAGAATTATGACCGCTCATCTTCTGGACATTATTCAAAAGGTCAAAATTAATTATTAGAAATGTGAAATAAATGATAATAATAATAATTATTATTATTAACACATGTTTATATTATAAACCAGTATTTTTAACAAGTAAGTTTAAACACAAGGACATAATTGGACACCGATTTCAAGGCAATCTCCGTAAATGGGATTGTAGTAACTCGTCGGACTTTCGCACTTCATTAAAAACATGGTGGTATTTGCACAAATGTAATGCAAATTGGGGTTGCCAGGAATAACCGCATCCAGCCCCTCATTGCCATTACAACTTACGTAACGATCGCAAATGGTAGGCGTGGAAACACAATTACAGGTACAAGGATTATAATAGATATTAGGAGGAGTTGAACAAAGTTCTATCTCTGTTGCTGGATACCGTTCACGGGCGCAATAATACGCATTGGAACAGTTTTCCATCACAGGAAACCATTTGTTTTTTGTACCTATTCCACAAACTGGACTACAAGAGCCTGTTATATTATCTACGCATGTTCCTTCATCACATATATATCCTTCTGGGCAAGCGGAGACGTCCACCCAGACGTTGTTGGAGGTACAGATGGTCCTGTACTTGCAGTCCCTGGAGCAGCCCCACTGGCCCGGGGTGCTGCAGGACTCGGCGCGCGCGCTGGCGCCCGCCACGCAGCGGCCGTCCACGCAGGCGCCGGGCGACGCCCCGCAGTCCAGCACGCGCCGCCACGCGCCGCCCTGGGTGCACGCGCTCAGGTGGCGGCCGTCGGCGTCGCAGCGCAGCGCCCCCGCGCGCCCGCAGCCCGCCTCCTGCGCGCCGCGCGCCGCCGCCTGCAACACACGCACCCCACGCTCGCCAACATCGCCTCTCTGCGCAAAGCGCACACATCATCCATGCCTGCAACACTACTCTCGCCTCTCTACCCAAAGCGCACACAACATCCACACCTGTAACACTACGGTCGGCTCTCTACGCAAGCGCACACAACATCGACGCCTGTAATATGCCACCATGCTCTCCTCCTGCACCACCATGCACCACCTCTATGCCACCACGCTCGACAACCTCGCCTCTCTGCGCAAAGCGCACTCAAATCTTGCTCCTGCAACAAACTCCCAACGCTCGCCAACCTTGCCTCTCTATGCAAAGCGCCCACAACATCCATACCTGCAACACTATTCTCGCCTCTCTACGCAAAGCGCATACATCATCCACGCCTGCAACACACCACCACGCTCGCCAACCTCGCCTCTCTTCGCAAAGCGCTCACAAATCATGCGCCTGCCACAAACTCCCAACGCACGCCAACATCGCCTCTCTACGCAAAGCGCACAGAAATCTTGCTCCTGCAACAAACTCCCAACGCTCGCCAACCTCTCCTCTCTATGCAAAGCACCCACAACATCCATACCTGCAACACTATTCTCGCAAAGCGCACACAAATCTTGCGCCTACAACGTACTTCCAACGCTAGCCAACGTCGCCTCTCTACGCAAAGCGCACACAACATCCCTACATGCAACACCACTCTCTCCTCTCTACGCAAAGCGCACGCATCAACCACGCCTACAACACACCACCACGCTCGACAACCTCGCCTCTCTGCGCAAAGCGCACACAAATCTTGCGCCTGCAACAAACTCGCAACGCTCGCCAACCTCGCCTCTCTACGCAAAGCGCAAATAACAACCTTGCCTATGAGCCATTCCACGTCAAATCGCACAAGAGTTGACACGACATTTTTTAAAATGTACGATATTTTTTTCTGAAGTCTGGACATCAAAAAACGAGACACGTATTTTTTATTTGCCTGAAAATTGATTATTTGTGTAGTTATGGCTATATTAAATTTTGGAATTTACAGGTACTTCACAAAATAAGATCAATTATCTCTCTGAATGTACTAATATAAAAATTTCTGGTTTGTGTCATTTAATGCTTTGAAATGTGTATTTTATTCCTCTGTAAATAAATTTTTCAAAAAAAGTTTTTTTCATTTTCAAAAATGTATTTTTTTCAAAAAAAGTAAAATTTCTATATAAACTCGATGAGATAAAAATTTGAAAAAAAATATAGGCGTGTTCCTTGTTCAATTTTCTATAAAATACAGCAAGAAAAAAAGTGGGCACTCCACACATACAGTTCTAAGAAAATCAATTGTAGGTAAGAGGGCGCGCTCGGCCTACCCATGCACTAACGAATTGTGTTCGGCCAGTCTTTGATGCAAGTGCTGAAGAACTAAAACAAGAATGACCGTCTGCCTGATAAGGTTTCAAGAGTTATTAGTATTTCAGATTTTCACTCTGCCCCCAGAATGTATGACATTGTGTCATACATATTTTTGTGGGTAACATCGTGGGTGACTTGTGGGTTATTATGTTCTTATGGGTGAGAGCAAAACGAATTGAAATACGAGCCATTCCACGTCAAATCGCACTCGAATTGACACGACTATTTAAAAAAAATAAATGACACGAATATATGGCATTAATTTTGGACATCAGAAAAAGATGTGTTTCTTTATTTACCTGAAAATTGTTTATTTATGTAGTTAAATTTTGAAATTTACGCGTACTTTGCAAAATATGGTTAACTGACGCTCTGAATGTACTTGACATAAAAATTACTGGTTTGTTTCGTTTAATTTTTTGATATGTGTATTTTATTCATCTGTAAATTACTATCTCAAAAAATAATATTTCATTGAAAAATTGTAATTATTTTTAAAAAACGAAAATTTCTTTACGAACTCTCTCAGATTAAAATTCGAAAAAAATAGGCATATTTCTTGTTTAATTTTCTACAAAACATTACAAGAAAAAAAAATAGGCACTCAACACGTATAGATAAAAAAATTGTAATTATAGTATTCGGGCGCGTGATTCCTGCCCCTGCACTAACGAATAGTGTTCGATCAGTCTTGGATACTAATGCCGACGAACAATAAAAAGAATGGCCCTCTGCCTGATTTGGGTTTCAAGAAACATTAGTAAATTTATGCTCACTCTTTCCCCAGAAGGGATGATTGACAGCAAAACGAATGCTTTTCCTCGTGTCAGCGAAACGAATTTTACTGCGAGTCCCTTTGCGTCCTAGGGACGGGGTGCCCTCCTGACCTTGCTCATGAAGTACAATCGACCACTTGTCGAGGGACATGGTAAAATTTTCTCAACATTATTCGCAATACGCAATACTTATAAAGACAAGAGTGCTAGTATCTGTTCTATGAATCGTGTGTACACTGTGCAACATGAGTGGCGTTCAGCGTATGAGATAGATGTTTCAATCCATTTAAACTTTCTGATCACGATTTTTAAAAAAGAAAATCTCCAAGACGCGTAAACCACAATTTGCTGGTGAATTTTCAGGAGTCATTAGATTGGCGAATTTGTAATTCATTTCGGAAGAAAGGGAATAGGCTTCCAAAACGGCCTTTTCTTAATGAAGATAGCATCGAGATTAGTGGCTCCCGTGGCATTAACAAAAGTAGCGGAAAGTCCAGTGAAAAAAGTGGAAATCAAGGAAGTGACAATTTAAGCTCTTCACATAGTTCGTCAAGTGTCTGCGAAATGAATAAAGAGAAGATAAACATGAGTTTAATTGCAATAGGAGAAACCCCCTCCACGAAAAGAAAATTGGAACAAAATGGCATCCCCATGAGAAATTTTCGAAAGTACAAAGTGCCAACAAAGATAAATTTTTTCACATTGAAGATCCTTCGACGTCCATCGAAAAATAAGACAAAGATACTATTTAGTAACTTATCGATTACTTTCACTCGATGACATGATGTTGAAAATTTAAATTTTTACAAGTTTTGAAAGTTGGACATACAATGAAATTAAACGACTTTTTGCAGCAACCGAACGCATGATAAAAGTGTGTAAAACGTTGGCTGAAGAAAATGGAATTTTGTTCAGAACTGAAGTAAATTCGGTAAGGCATTAAAACTGTGCATTGTGACGAAAGTTCAGGAATTCTATAGTACGCGAGTACTTGTATTTAAAGTGAGTTGTGAGGGACCAGAAAATTTCAAAATGTCAGTCAAAATCTGAATCAAGAATCTGTCCTTTAATTATTTATAAATATATTAATATTATTTGTATGTATATTAATACACATAAATATTATTATTTATAAATTCAATCATGAAGTTTCACCACCTCAAGAAGTACTGAAATTACTGCTTCATCCAAAGAAACCGACGACCAGTAACGCAAAAAGAGTGTCTATTCCAGCAATCTATTACACACTGGTTCGTAAATTATTAATATCTTTTAAAGTTACCAAGATCCCACTTTGATTTTTTCTGGACTTATTATCAATACTCTAGTGCGTTTATAAATATTTTTAAAAATTTTTAGCTCATCGAGTTTACAAAAATATTCAATTTTCAAAATTTCAGTTTTTTTAAAAAAATTGAAAATTCAAAAAATTAAGTATTTTGCAAAATCTTAAAAATTAAACATGTTTTTAAGATTCGAATGGAATTTGAACGGAATTTCTATAATTGGTGCATTCAAATGTATGATATTTTTAAGTTAGTGATGCGCGTCATTTTTAGCAAATTTCATTATACAATATTTCCGAAAATAATAAAGTTAGAAAAAAATAAAAATACACGTGTTCACTTATTTGATCCATATAGCAAATAGAAAAAATTAGAAAATAAATAAAAATATGAAGGTCAAATTTTGGTTTTTTTTGTGCGATTTGACGTGGAATGGCTCCTATAACACAGCACCACGCTTGCCAACCTCGCCTCTCTACGCGAAGCGCTTCCTAATCTGACACCTGCATCAGACATTCTACGTCTGCCAATCCCGCCTCTCTCCGCAATGCGCACCCAACACGCGCGCCAGGACCAAACGAGAATGCTTGTTAACTTTCCCTGTCTAAATAAACCACACACAACATATTATGTGCCTGCAAAACATCACAACGTGTGACAAACTCGCCTCTTTGCACAAGGGTTACACAACAGCCATGTATGCTTCATCACCCCCATTCTCAACAAAGCGCAAAAACCTCTCTCGCCCCCCCCCACTCTCGCAACCCCCGCCTGTCTACGTTATGCACATACAGCGCCCACGCCTGTATCACACCCCCACGCTCTCGTTATCTTCACCTCTAAGCGGGGCACACTCGCCGGGATTTCCTACATCACAGCCTCATGCTCACCATTCTCTTCTACCTAGTTAATGCGCACACAACAGTCATGCCGCAAGCGTACCGCTGTACTCACTCGTCGCCTCTTGCTCTCAGAGTAACGCTAAGCTCACACAAAACTTATCACTGATCACCCCTCGCTCTCGCCATTACCCTCTCTCCGCTAAACCCACACTACACCCATGCCTGCATTGCACCCACACCTAACCTAACCAACCACATCTCTCTGCGCAACTAATACCCGACTTCCCTAGCTGCATCACACCACCACATTCGCCATCATGGCCTCTCTCTCCCCCAGCCTTCCTGCCATCTCGCCTCCAGAGATGCAAAGCGCAAACGACACCCCTGCCTGCAACACTCTCTCTCTCTCTCTCTCTTCACCCTTACCTCTCTACGCACAGTGCTCACAACCGCCATGCCTTCTATTCCATCCCCAAGCTTATAAAACACCCATGACTGAAATACTCTCACGCTCACCAAAATTGCCTCTTTACGCAAAATGCATTTTACACCCTTGCCTGTAACAAACCCCCACGCTCGGAAACCTTTCATTACTATACTTCATTTTTTTCTCTCTTGGCGCGTAGGGGTGTGTCATCAAAATGGAATATCTCACGGTATTTCGCGTCGTTCTCGGTTGTGCCGCTAGGAGTTGCGTAATCGCGACTGTATCGAGCAGTGCTGGCGATCATGCAACAATGCACACACAACACTCACGACTGCAAGTCTCCCCCTCCACGCTAGCCTGTGATGCATGCAAACACACAAAGACCTTTTTTCACATTCCGCGCTCGACCGCCGTGCTGTGCAGACCTCGCCGAGCTCAGCGCTTATCAGTAGCGAAAGCCCGCCGGGGCTTCTAGACCAGCACTGTCTGCGCGTATTCTGTGACTTAACTTTTGTTCTACAAGTGTGTTCGGAGTGCAGTTTTCAACCCATTCAGTGTGAAAAAAATCACGGGTGGCGTGTGACTCCGTCCACGTTACCCAGGAAGTGCGTGTGACCAGTGTGAACAACTAGAACATCACTAATGGATATGCAGTATTCATCGCTCGCTGAGGCAATCTCAGGGGCGCTGAACACAATTAACGGGGGCACTCATCAGAGGCTTCCCGGACCTCCCGACCCTCGGCAAATCTTTCATCAACAGCCACCTTCGCACCACCAGCAGACCCCACGTGTAAGCCATCAACAATGGCAAGGACTTCCACAAGTATTTGTGCCCAACACAAGTAAGTTCGCTACGCATACGCAATTCCAGGCGCCGCAGCAAAACTTCCAATCCTCCAATGACGTTAACTTTCTAAAAGAAAGCGAGTGGAACAAGTAAGCCCCGACCAGAACTCAGTGTTTTCGCCTAATAGATATGCCCCTTTAGCAAACCTCAACGATGGCTGCAGAGAGCCAAGAACCCACCAACCCACCGCCCCAATCAGAACCCAAGCCTCCACCTATCTTTGTTCACAACATAGATCCCGCTAATTTCAAAACCCTGAACAAAAAATGTACTAACAGCTTCTCTACGTCCAATCGCGGGCAAGTGATCAGAATAAATACTCTCGGTAGTTCAGACTTCAGAAACATAATTAACTTTTTAAAGGAACAGAAACGTGAATATCATACGTATAGTGACCCACAGGATAGGCGAAAAAGTGCTATAATTAGGGGGTTGCATACCTCCTTTACCGACGAGGAAGTCAAGAATGCCCTCATTGAAAAGAGATCACCCCAAGTAAAGTCACCCGCCTGTACAAAGCTGATAGATCCCCAATGCCGCTCTGTGCAATAGAAGTACTCCACAATGAGGACTTTGAGGAACTGTTTCAAATTAAAACTCTGCTACACTGCGTCGTAAAAGTGGTACTCAGGAAATGAAATCAAATAGTGCAATGCAAGAACTGCCAGGAGTTTGGTCACACCAGAAATTACTGTAACAAATCTCCCAAATGTGTTAAGTGCAGCAAAGACCACCTCTCTACCATGTGTACCCTGCCCCCCAATGGTGAACTTATTTGTGCGAACTGTAAAGGAAAGCATGGAGCAGCTGACAGAAATTGTACTTTTTTCAGCAAAAGTAACTTGCCTTCATGTCCCGACAACCCACATCTTCAAGAGAATGCCCCGCCCAGTCTTTCCAACCATCCAACCCCCACATAAATAATACACATCCGTACCCCCACCCTCACTGAAACACTACCGCATCAAACTATCCCCTCTCCCCCTCCCCCTCCCCTCAACCTTAAAAATTCCCTCCCCTTCCAACTCTTCACCAACCCTCCTGGAGCTATCCACAGCCCAATACCCAAAATCAATTTGTAGTCAATGTTGTCAAACAGATACTTTCTTCCCTGATCCCCCTAATACAAAATATAATTATGTCCACCCTTACTCCCTTTCTGAGCAATGGCTACTAATTACCAAAATATCAACCTACTCAATTGGAATGCCAATGGAATTATCAAAAAGAAACTATACCTAGCCCACCTACTTGCCGAATATTCTATTGAAATAGCCGTAAGTACCGAAACCCACTTCCTTGCCGGCTCAAAATTTTCCATTCCGGGCTTTTCTATATATCGTTCAGACAGACCTTCCAGCAAAGGCTCAGGCGGTGTTGCCATCCTCATCAAAAAATCCATTAACCACTATCCACTGCCCCATTCATTACCCCAGGCCTAGAAAACGCAACAATTGCTCTCCCCCAAAGTTCTGGCCCGCCCATAACAATAATCGCCATTTATAAACCACCCAATATCCCGATTAATTCTTCACATATAAAACTGTTATTTGCAGCGCCCACCTCTACCATTGCCATAGGTGACTGGAACTCCAAACACCAATTGTGGGGCTGCCGCTCAACCACACCAAGTGGAGCCCAGCTTCTGAACTTTTGCAACGCAAATAACATTTATATTGCTGCCCCTGTTGAACCCACGCACTTCCCTTACAATCCCCGAATACTCCCCGACATTCTGGACATAATTCTGACCAAAAATATTCAAAACCGAATTTTCCAACAACCCATTCCCGAATCTAACTCCGATCACTCACCTGTCCTCATTTCCTTTAAAGCTTCGCCGGTACTCACTCCCAAACCAACCAGATTATTCCACGGCCCTATCTCTTGGCCCATCTTCCAAGATTACTTAAACACCCACCTCCCCTCCCATGTTTTTTCAATAATTCAAGCGAAATTGATACAGCCATCAACACCCTAACGTCAACCATTATAGCTGCGGCGTCTAATGCTTCATCGCTCCCTCACTCGCCCCCCAAACCTACCCAATCCCTCGTTCTCCCCACTCACATTTTCCACCTCATAAAAGCCAAACGCCGTGCCAGAAGGAACTGGCAGCTCCTAAGATTACCCTATCTAAAGACAGTTCTGAACAACCTTACTCACAAAGTTCACGAAGCTATGTCCTCTACCAGAAACGCCCAGTTCCAATCCTTCATCTCCAAACTAGCGCCTAATGCGCCTAACCTATGGAGAACAACTAGAATCCTAACCCACTCTTCCCCCATTATGTCTGCCCTATCCTTGAACTCAAACACTGCTTTTTCTGACCTTGAAAAAGCGAACCTTCTTGCCAACCATTTTGCCAACTCCTTTACTCCCCACCCACCCAACAACCCAGCTTTTAACTCCAAAGCTAACGACTTTAACAGACTCCCCCTCATGCTAGCCCAGAGCCCATCAAATATATAAGTCCATCAAACATCGCCTCTATCCTCAAATCTCTCAAAAAAAAATCTTCCGGCCATGACCTCATCCCGAACCACATCCTAAAACATATCCCACGTAGATCCATCGCATATCTAACGGCAATTTTCAATGGCTGTCTCCGTCTTAAGTACTTTCCAGCAGCCTGGAAACACTCCATCACAATTCCGATTCTTAAATCTAACAAACCTGCGCAAAACCCTGCAAGTTATCGTCCAATTAGCCTCCTCCCAACCCTCTCAAAAATTTTCGAAAAGCTTATCCTCTCCAGACTGAACGACTTTGCTAATCAAACAAAAATCATCCCTCGAGCCCAATTTGGATTCCGGCCACTCTGCTCAACATCCCATCAACTGCTTCTACTGGTAGAATCAATAGCCCTTGGATTTGAAAAGCAACAATCCATCACTGCCATTTTCCTCGATTACTCTCAAGGTTTCGACAGAGTCTGGCACGAAGGCCTTCTATATAAACTACGCCTCCTTGGAACCCCCGACTATCTATTCAACGTCATCAAAGACTTCCTTAACAACCGGTCATTTGTCGTCAAAGTTAACAACTCACTATCTCAACCTTTCACGATTCTTGCAGGAGTTCCTCAAGGCTCCCCACTATCCCCAACGCTCAATATATTCACCCACGACATCCCAACCACCCCTCCACCGAAACAGCCCTCTACGCAGATGACACTGTTTTATTCACATCCTGTCATTCCCACCAAGACGCCTGTACTTCCCTCCAAGAAGCCCTAAACGAATTCTCCACTTGGTCAGAGAACTGGCAACTAAACCTAAATCCCGCTAAATGCATTGCCAAAACCTTAACCCTAAAACACATCCCGCCAGCTTCCCCCCTCTATATATCATCTACACCCGTCAAATGGGCAGAGCGCAGCACATCTATCCCCTACCTGGGAGTCCTTCTCGACAGCCGTCTAACCTGGAATGCCCATGTACGTTCACGCCTAAACCTAGCATATTCCTCCTTTCGCCAACTCTATCCCCTTATTAATAGAAAGTCATCCCTTAACCTAAGCAAGCTACATTTATATAAATCACTAGTACTCCCTGCAATCACGTACGCAGCCCCAATTGGGAGGGGGTGAGCGCCCTCAACAATAAAACGCATCCAAACCCTACAAAATAAAGTCCTCCGTACGGCCTTAAATGCCCCATGGTACATCTCAAATGCCCAAATCCACAATGATCTAAAATGTTCTTCAGTCGCCCAGCACATTGCCCACCTCTCCCAAAGATTCTTTAACAAACTTCATAACCACCCTTTGCAACTGACATTCTCACTAGGAAAAACCACTTATCCGCACCTAAACCGCATACCATCAAGATTTCCCAAAGATAAATTCCGCCCTCCATAAATGCAACTGTACCTCCATATCATAAGCCTGATATATCATACATTTAACCAGCACCCAGCAATAGTTTCTAAAATACCCACCGCGATTTCCAATTGAGGAGCCCAGTGGGGTCATCCTCCTTATTTATACTTTGTATTATATTGTGCATATAGTCTGTATTATTCTAATCAGTTCTGTAAAGCAGCTAAGTGCGCTGTACCAGAAAAAGATTCAATAAAAATAAAAAAAACAAAACAAAGAGCTTTTGAAGTGGAATGAAATTATTAGATTCTTTTATCAATGATTAAGGTCTTGATAGCGGCTGTTTCTTACGTCTCTACCGTATCAGAGACAAGATAAATGAACAGAATAAATTATATTTTCTTCCATATAATTATATATTTTTTACATATAAAAATTAACATTTTTTTATCATTCCCCGCATCTTTTGTGCCCGACATACAGTGATTTTCTTTTTTTGATGGAACGATTTTTTTTTAGCTTTGTGACTCTTGTATGTTACGATTTGCATGGAATTATATACAACATATTCAAGTTTGAAAAGAGAGTTTCCAAGAAAAAAGACAAAATTCGGAGGACGTCTTTTGTATAATGGTTTATTGCTATTCGTCAAGTCTTCATATGCTATGGAAAAATTTCCCTCTCATGCTTACCATGTACAGCGTCTGCAATAGCAGTATTGTTGATGCCTTCATTCTCGAATAACTTGGTGACTTACATGAACAACCAACTAATCGTTTCCATCTCGATAATATTCTCAAGGGTAACCTTGAGTACATTATCTAATCGATTTCTGTCCTTCACAATCGAGTGATTAAATATACCAGGCTTCATTTAAAAATGAAATTATCGGTATTGGTGTCATTCGCTAAGCACGCTTAATTGTTTGACTTGCTCTCTCAAGTGATACTCCAAGTTGAGTGAATTATTTTAGTAAATTATTGTTTTGAGATACGGATTGAAGTTTGTTATTATCTGTATTAACCACTATTTCTTGATCTTTCTGATAATTTGCGAACAGAAGATGTGAGATAAGTGATGAGAATCGCTTAATTATGATCGTTTTCAATATCAGTTCTGTGTGAATGCATTATGAAATTTTTGATATGAGATTTATATTCGATTATCAAGGGTTTTGGAGGAAGTGGTGTAGCCTATTAATGGTCCGCCTTCCTGGACACAGAATATGAAAATGATATCGTTTCGCTTTGTGCGATTTGTGATCTTGTAGACATAGTTTCCTAATTTTTACTTTCTCGTGAGGGAAAGGTATCGTCGGAAGGGAAAGTATCTCGTAAGGGAAAGGTAGCGTCGGAATCGGTGGATTTGCAATAAAAATACTATTGCCGGGACCTGGTAACGACAAAGTGCATAATTCCTGTCGCCATATGTGTAAATTACTTTCTCTAACACGTGGTGCATTCAGAATCCATGTTTTGCATGTTCTTGGTACCGAAAAATCGATTCATGGCAAAATGTGTGTCTGTCTGCCTGCTCGTATGGTCAATCGGATATGTATCCTTATGGTCAACAATAGTGCCTAAATCGTTCAACAAAATTGGTTTTCCCCAATCGATTGGAACGAACTCCTGGTTTTGGGAGTTTCAATCGGATATGTTGATTTTTGAGGGTACTTTAGTAGCTGCCTCAAAACCATTTTCAAAATTTTCCCAAAAATTCACCTAATTTTTTATTAAAATTTGACCTCGGATAGCGTTAAGGATGCTTAAGAGAATGGTACCTGTCTCACATTAGTTGAAACTCAGATTTTTGGAAAATTGCAAAAGTGTAATTTTTTTTCGTTTTCATACAACTATAATATCGAAGATAGAAACTTTTTCTTAATAAAATCTGTTCCTTAAAGACCCATCTTTAAAGAAGTTTACTTCAACGTTGGAAAATTTGAGTAGATTCCCTGTAATTTTGCGCGAAATAGACAATTTTAATTTTTTTAGCAATTTTTTCTCGAAAACTGCGTCATATTTTTCTGTAAAATTTTCCCTCGTACGTATCAAAGGACTGTAATAAAATGGCGATAGTTCCTTTTTTCGTAAACTCTGTATTTTAGTAAATTACAAAAAGTTAAACTTCAAAACTACAAAATTCAAGAGAGATTTTTGCGTTAGAAAAAAATCTGTTCCAAACAATAAACTCTTCGCGTAATTTGGGCTTGAAATTAATGCGATTTATGAAAAAACTTCTTAAAACTACTCAATTTTTTTTCAATTTTTTTCAAGGATAGAAGTAAAGCTTAAAAGAATGACGCGGGTCTCATTTTTGTTGAACTCTCTGAATTTTCGAAAATTGCAAATTAAAAAATAATACTACGAGAAAGTATCTGCCGTTGTAGTACTACTAGTCATTTATGTAAGATGGTTGTGGCTTCCGTCGGCGGTGCTCTGGTTTTCGTCCCTCGTCTCCTGTGGTTCCACGTGGCTCGCAGGGTAATGACTCGTGCATGCACGTTCGCGCGGTTTCCTTCTCTTCTTCAGACATTTGTTCACTATGAATCTACCAATCATCGTTCCTGTCTAAACTGACTGCCGCCACAAAATACCAGGCGAATGTCGGAGCATTAACCTGATACCGATTACGAGCAATCGTCCAGGGCGCAATCTTTCTTTTCTCAGTATTGTTTCTCTCCACTCCCTTTAAACACACACACGCTCACTCACATACTGATACATGCTCTACAGTACCACAGATGTCGGGAGACCAGTGGGGACATGTCCTTGGTAGTGGGGTGGAGATACTTGGAGGGGGGAATCCCCCGCAATCCGGAGTGTAGGTCGGCGTAGGAGACGCGTTCTTGCGGGTAAGGAACACAGCCTCCTCCCCTGATTGACATGTACCACATGTACAGGGCAAATTACTACAGCAGTTGACGCACTCAGAACCAAAAGATAAACCAGATAAGCAATCGGCCAATCAATATGTCTCCTCTAACCTTGCAGCAATTGAAGGTCCCGCAACCAGGGCCGTCAGACGGAGCGAGCACGTGAATGGCCTTCGCAAAGGTTGGGGCACGCGGCGATATCACCTTAGCGAAGTCACTCATGTCACTGGCGGGAAGCAGGGTGAGAAAACTTCGTGCGAATGCGGCGAGTTGGATGAATCACACGGGCTGGTATATCATATAAAGATATTTAATGAATTATACCAACTTTTAATGGAAATTCACGTGTGAACAGAAACTGCGGCTATACAAGTATTGATCTTTACACAAAGGAAACTTTAACACACGTTTCTACTGTGTGCTAGTGAATAAAATATATGAGAACTACTAACACCAATTACAAATAACTCAGATTAATATTTTTGAGAAAATAAATATAAACCAAAATATATACTAGTTCAAGATAAGTAATATTATCATAACTTCAGAAAAACACTGACACTTGTTGAAAATAAACATTTAAAGAAATACGATGTGCATATGAGAAAATGCACGCAATAAAAGCGCTTCAAAATTTATAAAGTAATGAATAGAGATCGGAAAAATGTGAAGTACGAAACGTCAAAACACGTTCATAAATATGTAATGAAAACAGTGAGAATATGTAATAAGTATATAAATCGGATATATTATGTATATTAAGATACACTAATTTTAAAACACATTCACCTAATACAAAATTGCATTTGTCAAATGTTTTCAAAAAAGGATAAAAGACTGTAAGAACATCCGATCGTGTTTTAACGAATATTTGTGCATTGTCTACGGATTTTAACACTACTCTTTTTGGTTTAAGTGCGTTCTGCATATTAAACAAAGTGCATCACCTCTGCGATCACTACACAAGAAACAAGAGGACTGAAACTTGTTATACGTCTTCTTGCGTTCCGCCATAACCTCCTTCTGTGCATCCCTGAAAAATCGGAGCGAAGACTTCCCTTGTCCGCGGGAACTGCGTGCCCTAGCAGAGCGCAAGCGCGCTCCGAGAACGTACGTGCTCCGTTTGACAGCCCTGCCGCAAGCCAACCAATAAATAAAGAAAAATAGTTCATCTGCTTTTATGGTTCCTTACTGTTGTAATAGTCTGGGATAGGGATATTCAGTTTCGGCACGGCGAGTCATTTAGTTAAAGATAGCCAGTACTTTTTCTAGGGAGAAATAGTTTCCGTTTCAGGTTGGGTAGAGAGTTTCATTTTATCAGTTTCGCATAAGGAAATTTTTTGTTGGATAGAAATCAATTATTACAAGTTGAGCAATCCCAATCATTTGATAGAATTCCAATTTTATATTATTGAGTTCTCCTCTATTTTGGAGCAATTTCATTTTCTATTATCGAGCTAAAAAAAAGGGTTTAAGGGAATCCATCACGTTGAGCTTTTTGTCGAGTTTTCCTTGATCCATTGAGTAAATATTTTGCTCCAGGGCATATTGTAGCTTTATCATGCGCACGTTTTGTTTAGATCTCCTTTTGCTAGTTGTAGTACGAGTAGAGCCGGGGGTGTTAGGGTCGTTGGTGGTGTTCATTGCTGTAGTGAAGCAATTCTACAAAATGGAATCTGTATTTGGTTTACAGACACAAATAAGTTTTGCAGTTTTCATGAACATTTGTGAACATTTGCAGTTTTCAAATGTTGCCTACCTCACTTTGTTAATATTCTATTCATCATCCAAATAAGTGTAGGGTAATCGGGGCTATTATGATACAGAAAAACAAACTGTTTGCCGTGTCTTTTATACCGTTTGTAACAAACAAACGAACAACTGAATATACACATTTTGGTGCTAAGGACGTGTACAATACCAAAAAAGTCAAAAGTGTGTATCAAATTAGCCTGGCCTAATGGTGCTAATACGATAAATTCGATAAATTGATGGGCCTAAAGGGATGCAGCTTAATACCTCTATCAATTTTGATGGGGAAACCACAAGTGGGCTATAGTGTAGAGCCTAGTATCTCAGCATTATTTAAAACTAGTGGTGCTTCAACAGCACATACTTTCCCGTATTATTGGAAGCAGCTATGAAGGATTGAAATATTGCACTTTCTGCCATACTAACATCTTTGCTATTATTTGAAAACGTCAAATTCAACCAAGAAGCGATCAACCACTGTGTAAGATATATAGGTGTGTTAACTAGCCGCCTTTGGGGCAAATTTTCTGAAGCCAGTTTGAGGCTACTTCCTCACTAATCCGTACGGTGCGTACGATCGGTTTGGGTCGCGGTGTAAGATATACAACTTAAGATGACATCTTAAACTGTCACACATTACATGAGCACTCACGACCTCGCCCATCTGAGACCCAAAGATCGCAGCACTTATTTGCGAGGTATAGTATGAAGAGACTTATATTCCTGCTATTTTGTCATTAAACATATATTTCCTATTATTTGCTACTTTTTTGTTCATTTATGATATTAATAATTAAATTTTTTAATCATTCTCATTATCTCAAAAATCACATTTAATTCGACTGACCCTAGCATTAAGGATGTATAAATATTAAAAGGGAGGGGTTGTACTCTGGGGTTTCAGAAAACCTGCGCTGATTATGCTGCCCTGTGATCGTTGCCACTATCTTCTATTGCTTTTTTGGATTACTTTTGCACCCTGACTCAGGATCTGACGTTATTTTGCTCATATCACGTCACGTTCTATTTTAAATCTTATATTACGTTTTTATTTTTCATTTACCAATGCACTTGTTACATTGCACTTCTTACGAGATGCTTAATTAGGATTTCTAGATCAATTTATTCATTCAATGTCCTGCAACCATCTAACAACCCTCTATAAGCCGCTTGAGAATAGAGCAGACAACACGCTACGACGGAGCAAGTTTTGCTGAGTGGCGAAATTTTGTTGTGGTTTGTCAGCTAGTTTGGGTTGCGCTTCGCTTGCTAGTAAAAATATTTTTTTTGTTTTCATAAGTGTTTTATAGTGAGTGACATGGGATGTTTAACACGTATTTTAATCGAAAAGATTATCTTTTTCTTGAAATATATCAAATTCCTACGTCGTGGCTGCAAGAACAGTCCGAATTCCTTCTGTTATATGTGTGGAAGTTTCGTACCGACAAGACAGCTGCGCAAATATCCGAGTTCTGTGAGAAAGGGCTACTATGACCATTTCGACATCAAATTAAGAGACCAAGACAAGCCGCCGGCCCAACATATCGCCTGTAGAACGTGTATAGAGCCGTCAAGGCAATGGATGAATGGTGAGTGAACAGCGTTGCCATTCGGAATTTTAATGGTGTGGCGACCTACAGACCACAGTAGTGACCGCTACTTCTGTTCTGTGAATGTGACGGGCTTTAACAGCAATCCCAAACTTATTGTGTATCCAAACAATCTTCCATCTGCATTTTCACCTGTTCCTCATGGTCCTGATGTACCATTCCCGAAGCATCCGGGAAATTTTCAATGTCTATCTCTCTTCAAACGTAAATTTGATGCAGAAATAGCCGCGCTTATTTCTGACTGATTTCTCTATTGATGTTAAAAAAGAACCTAAACGTGTCAAGCAAAGTGTATTAAATGATTTTGAACAAGACCTTCCCTACAAAGAAATCTTCCGAGATACTCGGAGCTTGACTTCGTGAAAAGAACATGTTGGCACCAGCGATGACGTAACATTGGTACAGATATCACGAACAAGACATGACACCCATCTTTTCTAAAGAGGGTAGCATATAAGTCAAATGTTAGATTCACATCTGGGATATTTCCCTGAGGAACTAGGAATGCTAAGTGAAGAGCAAGGAGGAAGAAAGGAATTGGAACGCAAATATACAGTAAAATGGAACAAGAACACGTTTTCAGATTACTTTTGTATACTAGAGAGGGAATATCCAAGTACATCTCACATGCGAAAAGACAAAGAAGTTTTTTACACTAAGTTAAGACCTTATAAAATTGAAAATTAGCTCTTTCTCAATACAATGTGAGGGATTTGGTCCGTTTGATTGTGTTTTTTTTTCAAATCTGTACATGCAATTCAGTACTTTGTACGTTATCTTCATAAATAAGTAATATAGTAGCGTTTATACGAGTTAAGTAATGAGAAAAAAGCATTCCTTACATTTGATAATAAATTAATTGTAATCTTGCGTCTTTGCGTGACTCAGATTACCCGAATTTCCATTTTGATTTTGCAAAAAACCAGATGTAGAGAAAAACTGATTTCAGTTCGTAAATCAGCATGCCAAAAATATTAAAGATCACTACTGAAAATTTATGCAATGATCGGAAAGTTCAAATTCACAGGTCAGTGTTATACTTCTCCACACGTCATATAGAGTTCTTGCTTTTTTTTGTACTAGAAAGTTAAATAATTTTTTAAATCCAATACTTGCCTGTACGTCTCGTTATATTTACACCCTTCCTGCACATCCACCACAAACACTTCCTGTACATTCTTATTATTATCTGGCTTTTGGAAAGAAATAGCAGTAATTGAAATTTATAAACTATGAAGGAAGGAAGGACTTGGTTCATATTTGATCAGATTATTTGCCAATAGATATCAATAATGTGCGCCTTCCTTTTTTCGTCACTGCTTCATAGATGAAACTGAGAACAATCTGGCTTGACACTATGAAGAGAGGTAAAGAGAAGGTAAATGGCACACTAGTACAGTAAAAAGACATCTGTTGCCAATAGATATCTTTATTGTTTTCAGTAAATATTTTATACAGAACAAACAAATAAAACTCACTTTTTTCGAATAGTTATTTTGAATAATATGTTGAATTTTTCGTTTTAGTGGGAATCCGGGGAAGAAAGGGAAATGTCTATAATCCATCCCCTTGTTTATTTTACTCGTGACTGCCTGGAAAGTAGCTCATTGTTGTATTGTTTTGCGGGGAAAAATTGTTAATTACATGACGATTCTGATAAAATTGTCCTGTAATGAATTTTTCCTGACTCCATTGTCACCATCGTTTCACCATGTAACTGATGTTCATGAGGATTCAAGAAGCTTTGCATTATATTAAAATTTCGTGTTGATTATTTAGTTTTAGATCTCGTTTGTCAACGCATGCAGCGCTTTACTTGTAGCACAAGTCACGTCTTCATTTAGGTAAGAAACAAACTAATATCAGGAAGACACGTAGAAAAGTTTGAGTGTCAAAATATACTGAGTGACCTTTGAATATATTCCAAATATGCACTTATCAATTGGTACTTTATTTTTAAACAATTCATATTAATTCTAATTTAACAGTCTATTAAAGAGCTGTTAGACGCTACTTCCCACTCATTTCGGAAATACTAGAAGCATGTTTTATAAGACACTTCATACTCACAAACGTTCCTTTAATCTTTCACAAACGAATCTATGTTTTGAGGTTAATGAAAACATGCCAAAAGTTGCGGCTCTTGATTTTGTAATACATCAGGTTGATTTCCCATTATTTCCATATTATCATCTTTTTAAAGATCCATCGAACCTGACATTCACGTCACCGTTAAAGAAAACACAAGAACAACGATCAACAACTGTGTGGCCATTGTAACAGAACAAACGATCCAGTGATAATAACTCTACATTTCATGTCAGTGATATTATTTAATTACAGGAAAATGTATAAAAATGGGTCTCGAATGAAAAATTGAGCATCAAATGGCAGAAGACCCTTTTGATGACTCGACAGGATTCCCTGCCTCGCCCTACCGGACTTGGCGGGTGAAGTCTACTGTCTCGTCGTGAAAGGATCGACTTTCTTGCCTTGTGAAGTAATAAACTATTTCAATCATCTCAATAATTCACTTCTTTTGTTTTGAAATTCAGACAAAATGTTGCACTGTTTCTGTTGAAAATCAATGATTTAATTTCTGTTTATTCTCGATATATTTTGTATTTCATTTTGTATAGGCTTTAAACCTATATGACAGATTAAAAACAGCTACCAGAAAATATCCACATGTTTTGCCGGTATTCCTCAAAAGTCTTAAAATGGGAAAATTATTATATGCGTTCAAACCTATGGACATATTGCGAAACCGATTTCAAGGCAATCTCCGTGACTGGGATCGTAGTAACTCGTCGCACTATCGCACTTCATTAAGAACATGGTGCCATTTGCACAAATGTAGTGCAAAGTGGGGTTGCCAGGAATAACCGCATCCAACCCTTCATTGCCATTACAACTTACGTAACGATCGCAAATTGTAGACGAGGATTCACACGTACGTATACAAGGGTTATAATATACATTGGGATCAACAGTACAATATTCATAATTTGCTACTGGACTGCCCTCTGCGGAGCAATGCCAAAAACTGTTGCAGTCTACCATATTAGGAAAAAATTGGTTTCGTGACCCCTTTCCACAAATAGGTAAATTGGAGTATCTACAATAGTTGGAAGCACTATCTACGCATGTTCCTTCATCACATATGTATCCTGCTGGGCAAGCCGAGACGTCCACCCAGACGTTGTTGGAGGTGCAGATGGTCCTGTACACGCAGTCGCGGGAGCAGCCCCACTGGCCCGGGGTGCTGCAGGATTCGGCGCGCGTGCTGGCGCCCGCCACGCAGCGGCCGTTCACGCAGGCGCCGGGCGACGCCCCGCAGTCCAGCACGCGCCGCCACGCGCCGCCCTGGGTGCACGCGCTCAGGTGGCGGCCGTCGGCGTCGCAGCGCAGCGCCCCCGCGCGCCCGCAGCCCGCCTCCTGCGCGCCGCGCGCCGCCCCCTGCAACACACGCACACCCCACGCTCGCCAACATCGCCTCTCTCGCAAAGCGCACACAACATCCATATCTGCAACACTACTCTCGCCTCTGTACGCAAAGCGCACACAACAGCCATGCATGTATCATTACTCGTGCCTCTCTACCGAAAGTGCACACAACATCCACGTCTGTAATACACCACCACGCTTGACAACCTCGCCTCTCTACGCAAAGCGCACACAAATCTTGCGCCTGCAACAGACAATCTACACTTGCAAACGTCGTCCTACTACGCGAAGCTCGCACATCATCCACACCTGTTCACACCTGCACATTCCTACGTTTTCAATATTATATCCTTGCTTGATCAAATACTTCGTGAGATGGGTCGACTAGCTATGTCATTTGTGGGTCAAAGAGTTCGCTCCTCAAGTGAAGTAACTCTTCGCTGGCCGACAAATTATGCAATAGAGCAAACCCATGTGAAATGTAACGGATTCAGCGAAAGATGTCTTAAATATTTGCGTGTCTAGTAATTGATTAATCGTTGGAAGTCTTTGACAGGTTCTCTTGTGTTGGAAAGAAAGGAAAGTTGGATGTGTCCAATCGATCATCGCAAGAATTACCCTAGATATAATGAGAACTGCACCATTTTCTGGAACATCGTTTAAACTATCCAACAACAAAATTTAATTAAAAACAATGAAGTCATGTTTTTGAAAATGTCCCAGGGACTTTAAGTTAAGAAACCCCCAAATTAAAATATCGGTTTGAAATTCAAGGGTCCGTGATATCCTGATAGATTGGGGAATACCAATTGCAGAGAAAATCGGAGAAAATTTAAATATAATCGAGGCATACAAACCCCAAAACAAAAATCTCCCATTATTAGCATATTAAGCAATTTTTAGTGTAAATAGACCAACAATCATGATTCGAGATATTAATAGCAAGAATATTATGTGGGGTTGTAATTCAACAACTTGGCAAAGCAAAAAATTGGCGGAAATTTTTAGCTTCCTCTAATATAAAATATTTTTCTCCACAGGAACCTACTCGATATGCTACTATTAACGTCAATGTTGCTAATAACCTCAATGTTATCCCTGATATTTTGGATATTGTTCTAACTGAAGGTATTAATTTCCCAATATACCAAAGTGTATTCTCAGAGCTCGATTCTGACCCCTGCCCGGTGGTCATCTCGCTTTCTTTGCCAATTGACAAAACCAATGCCAATGAATTAAGAGGAAATACCGACTGGAATAAGTTTGCCAAGTTAATGCTTCTCAATTACACGTACCCAGAAAATCTTAATACCTCGAGAGACATTGATAATGAAATATATAAATTCTCTAAAGCGATAATTGCGTCTTTCAAACAGTCGACTACGCTTATCGAATCCCAAGAAGGCAATCAATACCCTTAAATATAACTAATCTAATTAAAACTAAAAATAATCTAAGACGGTTCTGGCAACGCTGAAGGCGACCAGATATTAAGAGAAAAGTTAACCAGATGTCGCGTAAGATAAAAACCCGTCTTGATAAATTACGTCTACAGAAAACAATAATTTATTTGTGGAAATCCACCCAAACTCAAGGCACCTCTGGTCTACTGTTAAAAGACTTACCAAAGTAAAAGTAAACATTCCTCGTTTACATCATGGCTCAGAAATAATTTATTCCGACAAAGAAATATCAGAAATATTCGCTCTACATTTAGAGAACACCTTGAAACCACATTCCGTTTCCGATATGCAATTTAATACGGAAATAGAAAACTACCTCAGTACTAATATCCTCACTGTGGCACTACCCATCAAATTGATTTCTCCTTCGGAAACTATCTCAGTGATTAAAGTCCTAAAATTAAGAAAGTCTCTTGGCATCGACGGTGTTCATAATGACTGCATCAAAATGCTCGGTAAACCATCTATTGCAGTTTTAACTGCAATATTTAATGCATCATTAAGATGCAACTATTCTCCTACTGCTTGGAAAAGAGTAGTTATTTTATCAGTCTGGAAACATGGGAAAAAACCAAGGATAGCAGAAAACTTTAGACCTATCAGTCGTCTTCATACATTATCAAAAATCTACAATCCATACAAGGTTAACAAAATTTATCAACGATATAAAAGCAATCCCATCGGAACAATTCGGATTCAAACCAAACTATTCTACAACCCATCAATTATTACGTATTACCGAAGCCATAGTAAACGGCTTTCACCAAAAGAAACATACAGTGACTGTCTTCCTCGACGTAAGTCAGGCTTATGACAGAGTTTGGCACCATGACCTCCTATACAAAATGCAGTCTTTAGGTATACCAGAATACCTATCAAAGATCACGGAGAGTTTCCTCTTGAACAGATCATTTATCGTAAAAGTCAATGCAGATATATCTACCCCACACACTATTGCGGCAGGACTACCACAGGGTTCAGTTCTCTCTCCCTTACTATTTAACATTTTCAGCCATGATATTCCAATTGAAGGCGGCTCCAACGTAGCTTTATACTCTGATGATATTGCACTATTCACCTCTCACAGAGATATCGTAATAGGGAAGGAGAATATTCAAAACGATGTAAACAATTATATTCAATGGACTCAGAAATAGAGAATAAAGCTCAATCGTAATAAATGTCAAGCAAAGATATTCACATTACGCCGACCAAACAATTCCCCCGACCTATCATCAATGGAAATGGCATCCAGGGGACTTCTTCACCAGTGAAATACCTAGGAGTATTATTTGACAAAAGATTAACGTGGAAACCCCATATCCACGCAACTGCTAATTAAGCTTTGGTCAAAACTTCGAAAATGTTTCCTTTAATTAACTCAAGATCTCCCACCAGTATCGAAAACCTAATATTACTGTACAAATCAATTATTCAACCCACTCTAACCTATGCATATCCATTATGGGGTGGCGCAGCACCCAGTAACTTTAAAAAGTTAGTTGCGTTCCAAAATAAGTTCCTAAGAATGACCCTCAAGGCACCTTGGTTTATTCCAAATTCCCAAATTCAACGTAAGCTAAATATATTGCCATTAAACGAACACATGAACAAAATAGCTGACCATTTCTTTCAAAATCTTTACTCTTCCCCCTGTTCCACGATATTTAATCTGGAACGCCTTGTTTCATGCCCCCGTATTAAATCAAGATTGCCCAATGATAGACTGAGGCCACCGTAACTTCTGTTTCTTCATCTTTCCTTGCACTACCTAAATTTCAACATAACACCTCAATTCTGAACCTTGAAGATGATTCAAATCATCGAACCTTAAACCATATTTTCACGAGTAGGAATGAATACTCATTTGCTATGGAAGGCCATATCCAAAACGTTATAATATAAAATGTACTGTTGTCAAACCCCTCGAGAGACAGAAATGTTGAACAAGAAGAAATTAATTTAAAAAAGGAGAAAATCGGTTGAACAATTTAGCTGATAACGTTCTTTGCAGTCAGACGAACAGACAACCTTTTTGCCGTCATTCGGTTTTTGGGTATCATGGACCCACAAAACATGGATTCTGGCCATGTGTTAGAGGATTTTTTTCCAAATTTAGCAATTGGTTTTATCCACTTTTCGTTATTAGAGACCCGCAATGATTTCGGCAATTGCAATTGAGCAACTGGATTTATCTATTTTTTACAGGTACCTTGTATATTGTAAGACTTTTTATGCCAAAAATCCGCCGCTTTTTCGCGCAGATTTACATTAATTTCTCTCTACAGCATGAGCGGTAGAAAGTCATGTAAATGAAATGCAACAATTTCCAAATGATAGCAAAACGAAAGAAATTATATGACCATATCTAACGAAATCGTCCGATGCACTGGATATCTTTCAAGAGGAGAGTAAGAGATATAAATATTTAAGTTCACGCCAGTGAAGATAAATTAACGTTTGCCGGAAACAACAACACATAGTATATATGTGACAATTTTCTCCCATTGTGAATCTGAGTTAGAGATATCAACGTACAAACGTCTCCGCCGATATGTTACGGGCAATCATAAGATAATTATAGGTATTTTTAAATAGAATGCAAATGTCTTAATCTTCATTACACGATGTAAATGATTACCAATAAATAATGGTCATTGTTTTGATATTAGAAATATATAATGTACTCCTGTCAGAAATTAGAGAAGAAAGTAATGATGAACTTTGAAGAATACGACTTTTTGGGCTTTGATCAAACCATCTAATTCAATTAAATACAGGTAATGGAAAAATAGATTATTATTGTCACCATCAAGCAACATCATATCACATATATAGTATATGTGTATGAGCTGTATGAACCAAATGAATACCTCACAATAATGAAATATAATAACATATCACATTATACTTACAATGTACAGCGCAAATAAAAGCAGAACAATGCCTCTATTCATATTGCAGTTGCAGTTGTACTATGAATTAAACACATATCTTACTGGGCGGCCTGTTATATAATCCAGCGCAGCCTTCGTATTATTTATCTTATCATTTCCACTTAAATCAATGTAATGATGATTGATTTCTACTTTATATTTCAGCCTGCTGCAGTGATAGAGCCAGGCAGATGTGGCGTATGAGGAAAACAAATTCCAACGCAGTTTCTCCTTTCATTCTTTTTTATGACACATCACACTACATCACATCACCATACTTTATCGCTTCATCGGAAACCGTTAAGTAATATTGATATATTGATGGGTCTAAAGGATGCAGGTAATACTTCTATTAATTTTGATTGGGAAACAACGAGCGGGATATAGGGAGACTTCTTAGAGCCTAGTATCTCAGGAGTATTCAAAACTAGTGGTGCTTCAACAGCACATACTTTCCCGTATTATTGGAAGCAGCTATGTAGAATTGAAATTTTGCACATTCTGTCCTACTAACATCTTAGCTATTATTTGAAAACGTCCAATTCACCCAAGAAGCGATCAACCACGGTGTAAGGTGGGTTAACTAGCCGCCTTTGGGACAAATTTTCTCAAGCCAGTTTGAGCCTAGATCCTCACTTGTCCGTACTGTGCGCACGATCGGTTTGGGTCGCGGTGTAAGCTATACATCTTAAGATGACATCTTAAACTGCGGCTGTTACACATTACATGAGCACTCACGACCTCGCCCAAATGAGACCCAGAGATCGTAGCACTTATTTGCGAGCTATAGTATAAAGAGACTTATATTCCTGAAATTTTGTCATTAAGCAAATATTTCCTATTATTTGTTACTTTTTGTTCATTTATGATGTTAATAATTAAATTTTTTAATCATTCTCATTATCTCAAAAATCACATTTAATCCGACTGACCCTAGCATTAAGGATGCATAAATATTAAAAGGGAGGAGTTGTACTCTGGGGTTTCAGAAAACCTGCGCTGATTATGCTGCCCTGTGATCGTTGCCACTATCTTCTATTGCTTTTTTGGATTACTTTTGCACCCTGACTCAGGATCTGACGTTATTTTGCTCATATCACGTCACGTTTTATTTTAAATCTTATATTACGTTTTTATTTTTCATTTACCAATGCACTTGTTACATTGCACTTCTTACGAGATGCTTAATTAGGATTTCTAGATTAATTTATTCATTCAATGTCCTGCAACCATCTAACAACCCTCTATAAGCCGCTTGAGACTAGAGCAGGCAACACGCTACAACGGAGCAAGTTTTGCTGAGTGGCGAAATTTTGTTGTGGTTTGTCAGCTAGTCTGGGTTGCGCTTCGCTTGCTAGTAAAAATATTTTTTTTGTCTTCAGAAGTGTTTAATAGTGAGTGACATGGGATGTTTAACACGTATTTCAATCAAAAAGATTATCTTTTTCTTGAAATTATATCAAATTCCTACGTCGTGGCTGCAAGAACAGTCCGAATTCCTTCTGTTATATGTGTGGAAGTTTCGTACCGACAAGACAGCTGCGCAAATATCCGAGTTCTGTGAGAAAGGGCTACTATGACCATTTCGACATCAAATTAAGAGACCAAGACAAGCCGCCGGCCCAACATATCGCCTGTAGAACGTGTATAGAGCCGTCAAGGCAATGGATGAATGGTGAGTGAACAGCGTTGCCATTCGGAATTTTAATGGTGTGGCGACCTACAGACCACAGTAGTGACCGCTACTTCTGTTCTGTGAATGTAATGGGATTTAACAGCCATCCCAAACTTATTGTGTATCCAAACAATCTTCCATCTGCATTTTCACCTGTTCTTCATGGTTCTGACGTACCATTCCCAAAGCATCCGGGAAATTTTCAATGTCTGTCTCTCTTCTAATGTAAATTTGATGCAGAAATAACCGCGCCTTTTTCTGACTGTGATTTCTCTATTGATGTTAAAAAAGAACCTAAACGTGTCAAGCAAAGTGTATTAAATGATTTTGAACAAGACCTTCCCTACAAAGAAATCTTCCGAGATACTCGGAGCTTGACTTCGTGAAAAGAACATGTTGGCACCAGCGATGACGTAACATTGGTACAGATATCACGAACAAGAATTGACACCGATCTCTTCTAAAGAGGGTAGAATAAAAATTAAATGTTACTTTTTCATCTGGGTGTTTTCCCTGAGAATGTAGAAATGCTGAGTGGAGAACCAGGAGAAAGATTGGAAGAAAGGAATTGGAATGCAAATATCAAGGGAAATGGAACAAAAATATGTTTGCAGATTAATGTTCGTTACTAAAGAGGGAAGATCCACCAACATCTCACATGCGAAAGAACAGATAAGTTCCTTACACTAATTTAAGAGGTTATGAAATTGAACCCGTGGTCTTTCTCAATACATTGTGTAGGATTTGGTCCGTTTGACGGTGTTTTTCTTCAAAACTGTACACGCAATTTAATACTATGTACGTTATCTTCATATGTATATAATATAGCACCGTTTACACGAGTTAAATAATGAGAGAGAAGCATTCCTTATGATAATAAATTGTAATCTTACGTGTTCGCGTAACTCAAATTTCCCGAATTTTCATTTTGATTTTTCAAAAAACCAGATGTGATAGAGAAAACGGATTTCAATTATTTATTTATATTAAGTCTGTATATATTAAATCATTTAATTATATTTAACTTGGTCCAATTATTATTGAAACAGACTTATTTTTAATAAATATAAACTTTAATATAAATACATCAAGTAGCAACAGTTTCAAGGTTTCTTTTACCTCATCATCAGGCTAGAAGAATACAAATTAATGAAATTTGATTAATTGAAAAGAATTTTTTAAACAATTTTGATATATTTCTTTTCAAAATAAACATATGGGGCTTACCTTATAGTCATTTTTATTCACAAAACTTGTCAATGCTGAGACAAAATAATTTATTACATAAATAATTTGTAACCAGGGAAAGGAACCATGGTATCATAAATAAAATGCGTATGTTTTAGGTGTGTTATGTGGATATAAACAATTTTACTAATCTAATCTATATACAAATTTTTGAGGAGTGAATCATATAAATGTGTGAAATTATTAGATTCAACCTGAGTATTTAAACTATTATGTGTTTTAATAAATAAGGTCTCTAGAGTAGATCTCGAAATTGTTTAGGTTCTATTCTTAATATATCAACATTTGTAAAATCTATCATGTGACCCATTTCAATTCCATGTGTCGAAATAGAATTTAGTTTTTGTGAAATTTCATTGATATTTCTGATATGTTCAGTTATTCTTAATTTTAATATCCTTTTTGTTTGTCCAATATAAACTTTAGGCCAATTTTGACTTTTGATTTTATAAATTAAATTTTGGAAATCCAATAATTCTTTTTTACTTTCTCGCCTTACGAATACTTCGTAAGAAGAGAAAGTT
Source organism: Acheta domesticus (assembly GCA_031308135.1). Lineage (NCBI taxonomy): Eukaryota > Metazoa > Arthropoda > Insecta > Orthoptera > Gryllidae > Acheta > Acheta domesticus. Next base: position 173,192,877 of record JAHLJT010009419.1, read on the forward strand.
ATGTAATCGTGCGGCGGAAAACGGGAAATTTTCGCCAGAAAATCTCTTAGAGTAGAGGTCTGGTGACAGAAAAGTGGATAAAACCTGTTGCTAAATTTAGAAAAATAATACTCTATCTCGTGGTGTAGTCAAAATCCATGATTTGTTGCTTCTTCATACTTCAAAATCGATTGACGGCATTCCGTCCGTCTGTGGTCAACGCTAGCGCCTAAACCGTTCGGTCGATTTTCTTCAAAATTGATATTCCCCGATGGTTTTTACTCGTCTCAAGGCCTCTTGAATTTGAAACCGATATCTTAGTATTTGAGGATACTTTACATGAAGCTCATTTTGAGATTTTATAAATTTAAAAAAAATGGCTCCAATTTTTTTGATTATATTGTATTGTTGAATAGTGCGAAGAACGTTGAAGGGAATGACGTAGGCATCATTTTCGTTGATAGGCCCTATTTTTCGAAAATTGCAAAAAACTGTTTAAAAACTGCAAAATTAAAGATAGAGATTTTCGCCTCAGACAAAGTCGATTGTACAAAATTAGTACTTCAATTGATGGATACATGGCAATAACATCTAAAGAAGCTAATCTGAGATTTGAATTTATCTTTATACTTTTTAATTTATGAACCAACTCAAAACTATTTTTGATACTATGGTTATAATTATTTTCCAGAAAAGGTTTCAATAAGCGATATAAAAATTTTGACAGAAAATAATCAATTGTGCCTATTGAAGATACAACCGGTCTAATTGGTAAATTTGTTTTATGAACTTTCACCAATCCATATGCAAAAGCTACATTAGGGGTAGTGGGATACATATTATAATATTCTTTGGAAGTTATATAAGAACTATTTTTTCACTTTTTTAGCAAATTTTGTATTATTTTATGATAACTATTTGCTGAAGATTTATTTTTAACAGTAAATTTTATACTATCTGAGAAATTTTCTTCTACTTTAGTTAAGTAATCATTTTTAAAAATAACTGCATATGCTCCACCTTTATCACAATCCCACATAAATTAATTTTAAATGCTATTGAAGATGTGTTAAAAAATAATAATAGATCTCTTAATATTCCTCCTCAACAAATACTATTTGCTATAAGAGCTATTTTAAGTAATATTGAATTTAAATTTAATAATAAAATTTATCATCAAAAGGATGGCACACCTGTAGGTGGTCCAGTAAGTTCACTGTTTGCTGAGTTTGTAATGAGAAAACTTGAACAAGAAGTTCTAAAAAACATACAATATGAATTATATCTGAGGTATGTTGATGATACATTAATCATCTTACCAGAAAATTCTATAGACACATTACTACATTATTTTAATGTATATAATCCAGACATTCAATTTACTTTAGAAACAGAAGATAATGGAAGCATTAATTTTCTGGATATTACTATTTTTCGAAAAGAAAATACTTTAATTACTAATTGGTATAGAAAACCAGTATATGCTGGAATGACATTAAATTTTTTATCATGCCATCCCTTAGCAATGAAGAGAGCTGTTATTTGTAATTTAGTGGACAGAGCAATAAAACTTTCTGCACCAATTTTTCATAAGACTAATTTATCGATAGTTAAAGAAATTTTAAGTTTAAATAATTATCCTTTAAAATATATACATAAACACATCCAGAAAATGTTAAAATTAATTTATTCTAAAAATATTTTGAATCCTAATATGAATAATACAGAAAAATACTTCATATGTCTGCCTTTTATTCCAAAAATTAATAGTGTCTTAAAGAAAGAATTAAAATCAAAATTTAATATAAAATTATATAATAGTGTAAATAATACAAAACATATTGTTTTGAATGTAAAAGATAAAAAGAATTATTTTATTTCCAAAATTTAATTTATAAAATCAAGTGTCAAAATTGTCCTAAAGACAAACAAAAAGGAAATTAAAATTAAGAATATCTGAACATATCAGAAATGAATATGAAATTTCACAAAAACTAAATTCTATTTCGACACATAGAATTGAAATGGGTCACATGATAGATTTTAGAAATGTTGATATATTAAGAATAGAACCTGGACAATTTCGACATTTACTCTAGAGACCTTATTTATTAAAACACATAATAGTTTAAATACTCAGGTTGAATCTAATAATTTCACACATTTATAGAATTCACTCCTCAAAAATTTGTATATAGATTAGTAAAATAGATTAGCTTAGTAAGTAATAGTATAGATTAGATTAGTAAAATTGTTTATATCCACATAACACACCTAAAAACATACGCATTTTATTAATGATACCATGGTTCCTTTCCCTGGTTACAAATTATTTATGTAATAAATTACTTTGTCTCAGCATTGACAAGTTTTGTGATTTAAAATGACTATAAGGTAAGCTCCATATGTTTATTTTGAAAGGAAATATATCAAAATTGTTTAAAAAATTCTTTTCAATTAATCAAATTTCATTAATTTGTATTCTTCTAGCCTAATGATGAGGTAAAAGAAACCTTGAAACTGTTGCTACTTGATGTACTTATAATAAAGTTTATATTTATTAAAAATAAGTCTGTTTCAATAATAATTGGACCAAGTTAAATATACTTTAAAAAATGATTTCAGTTCGTAAATCAGCATGCCAGAAATATTAAAGATCACTACTGAAGAATTATGCAATGATCGCGAAAGTTAAAATTCGCAGGTCGGTGTTATACTTCTCCACACTTCATATAAAGTTCTTGCTTCTTTTTTTACTAGAAAAGTAAATAATTTTTTAAATCCATTACTTGCCTGTACGTATCTTTATATTTACACCCTTCCTGTACATCCACCACATATCCTTCCTGTACATTCTTATTAATACCTGGCTTTTGGAAAGAAATATCAGTATTTGAAATGTGTAAAGTATGAAGGAAGGAAGGATTTGATTAATACTTGATCAGGTTATTTCCCAATAGATATCAAAAATTTGCGTCTTCCTTTTTTGTCACTGCTTCAGAGATGAAACTGAGAACAATCTGGCTTGACACTATGAAGAGAGGAAAAGAGAAGGTAAATGGCACACTAGTACAGTAAAAAGGCATCTGTTGCCAATAGATATCTTTATTGTTTTCAGTAAATATTTTATACAGAATAAACAAATAAAACTCACTTTTTTCGAATAGTTATTTTGAATCATATGTTGAATATTTCGTTTTAGTGTGAATCAAGGGGAAGAAAGGGAAATGTCTATAATCCATCCCCTTGTTTATTTTACTCGTGACTGCCTGGAAAGTAGTTCATTGTTGTATTGTTTTGCGGCAAGAAATTTGTTCTTTACAGGACGATTCTGATAAGATTGTCCTGTAATGAGTTTTTCCTGACTCCATTGTCACGATCGTTTTGCCATGTAACTGATGTCCATAAGGATTCAAGAAGCTTTGCATTATATTAAAATTTCGGGTTGATTATTTAGTTTTAGATCTCGTTTGTCAATGAATGCAACGCTTTTACTTGTAGCACAAGCTACGTCTTCATTTAGGTAAGAAACAAACTACTATCAGGAAGCCTCGTAGAAAAGGTTGAGTGTCAAAATATACTGAATGAGCTTTGAATACATTCAAAATATGCACTTATCAATTGGTAATTTATTTCTAACTATTAATATTAATTGTAATTTTACAGTCTACAGTAGAGCTGTCTGACGCTACTCCCCATTCATTTCGAAAAAAACTGGAAAAAGCACGTTTTATAAGACACTTCATATCAACAGCGCCACTTACAAACAACCCTTTATTCTTTCACATACGAATCTATCTTTAAGTTCTAAGAATCTATCTTCGAGTTTAATAGAAAACATATCAAACGTTTGCGGCTCTTGATGTTTCTAATACATCTGTTGGATTTCCCATTACTTCCACATAAGTATTCCCACATTCTTCCTTTAAAAAGATCCGTTACATATATTAAACCTGGACATTCACGTCACCATTAAAGAAAACACAAGAACAACGAATCAACAACTGTGGGGCCATTGTAACAGAACAAACGATTGAGTGATAACCACTCTACATTTCATGTCAGTGATATTATTTCATTACAGGAAAATGTATAAAAAAGAGTCTGGAATGAAATATTGTATATCACACGGCAAAAGACCTTTTTGATTACTCGACAGGATTCCCTGCCTCGCCCCACCGGCTTCGGCGGGTGCCTTCTAATGAAATAACTATTCCAATAATATAAATAATTCTGTTCTTTTGTTTTGAAATTTAAACATAATGTTGTTATGCACTGTTTCTGTTGAAAAAATCAATGATTTTATTTCGGTTTATTCTCGATATATTTTGTATATAAACAAAATCGAGTCATTCAAAATATTTAAATAAAAATTAATATAGGATAAGGGCTGAAATACTTTTATGTATAACTAATATATTATTATTATTATTATTATTATTATTCTGATGTTCGATTTTTGTCTTATTGTTGCATTATGGACCGCTTCCTTTCTGAGAGATTTATTTTTATTTCCTCTCGCGTTTTGAACCTGAAACGACCACACAAGATTTTGCTGTTGAGTTCTATTTGCTATTATTAGAAGTCTTGTGAATGCAATGTGATTCGCTCTTTTGTGCAAGACATTATACCCATACGACAGATAAAATCAGCTACCAGAAAATATCGATTTGTTTTACCGGTATTCCTCAAAAGTCTCAAAGTGCGAAAATTATTTTACCAGACGGATTATTATATTATAACGGACATATTGCGAAACCGATTTCAAGGCAATCTCCGTGAATGGGATCGTAGTAACTCGTCGGACTTTCGCACTTCATTAAGAACATGGTGCCATTTGCACAAATGTAGTGTAAAGTGGGGTTGCCAGGAATACCCGCATCCAGCCCCTCATTGCCATTACAACTTACGTAACGATCGCAAATTGTAGACGAGGATTCACACGTACGTACACAAGGGTTATAATATACATTGGGATCAACATCACATACTTCATAATTTGTTCCTGGACTGCCCTCTTCGGTGCAATGCAAAAGACTTGTGCAGTCTACAGTATTAGGAAAAAATTGGTTTCGTGATCCCTTTGCACAAATAGGTACATTAGAGTATCTACAATAGTTGGAAACACTATCTACGCATGTTCCTTCATCACATATATATCCTGCTGGGCAAGCAGAGACGTCCACCCAGACGTTGTTGGAGGTGCAGATGGTCCTGTACTTGCAGTCCCTGGAGCAGCCCCACTGGCCCGGGGTGCTGCAGGACTCGGCGCGCGCGCTGGCGCCCGCCACGCAGCGGCCGTCCACGCAGGGCGCCGGGCGACGCCCCGCAGTCCAGCACGCGCCCGCCACGCGCCGCCCTGGGTGCACGCGCTCAGGTGGCGGCCGTCGGCGTCGCAGCGCAGCGCCCCCCGCGCGCCCGCAGCCCGCCTCCTGCGCGCCGCGCGCCGCCCCCTGCAACACACGCACACCCCACGCTCGCCAACATCGCCTCTCTCGCAAAGCGCACACAACATCCATACCTGTAACACTACTCTCGCCTCTCTACCCAAAGCGCACACATCATCCACACCTGTAACATTACTCGTGCCTCTCTACCGAAAGCGCACACAACATCCACGTCTGTAATACACCACCACGCTTGACAACCTAGCCTCTACGCAAAGCGCACGCAAATCTTGCGCCTGCAACAGACAATCTACGATTGCCAGCGTCGCCCTACTAGGCGAAGCTCACACATCATCCATACCTGTTCCCACCATTACGTACGTCAACCTCTCTACTGATTTTTTCGTCAATAAGAAGGAAACTTGATGGGGAGAAACCCGAATGAAAACCAGAAATTTTTAAGTGCAGTGTTGAGTGAGTTTACAATGATCCGTAGCAGAGTTTTCTGTTGGGAAAGTCGATTTCGTGACGGTCGTTTGGGCACAAAAAAATCTGAATGTGTAGGAATTTTATAAACGTTCGCATTTCAAATATGTCAAATGATTGATACAGAAAATGCACAAAACTCGACTTCAGTTGCTTGAGTCTGAGCCATTCATTCTTCACGACAACGGACACCCACACTCGGCCAAAGTCAGAACAGAAAATTTCCACGAAATCGATGGGAATGTGTTACAACATGAACACGACAGTCCTGGCACGTATCCATCAGACTTTGACAGAATTGATTGAAAGTGAAAGAATCTCTGCGACGAAGTCGTTTTTATCCCTTGATGACCATTGTGCAGCCGTTACCCGAACCATTCGTCTGATGAACAAAGAAGGGTCATTTGATAGGGTTATAAAGCTTCCCAGTCGTTGGGATTCTGTAATTGAGAAGAATGGAGAGTTCATTGAAAGACGGTACAGAGATATTCTCAAAAAATAAACATGTAAGAAATATAAAATACTGTGCATTATTTATGAAATGACCCTCGTACAACACTGTCTGGAACACTATTTCACGTTGACGCACCTAACTACCCTCGTCTCCAGTGCTCCGCAACGTGCTCACCACACAGGTGAATGTTTGCCGAGTCAATAATTCATTTGTGGGTCATAGAGTTCGCTCAAGTGAAGTAACTTGTCGCTGGCCGACAAATTATGCAATAGAGCAAAGCCATATGAAATTTTGTAACGGATTCAGCTAAAGAGGTCTTAAATATTTGCGTGCGTAGTAATTGATTAATCTATAGATGTCTTTGACTGATTCTGTATTGTGTAAGGAAGAACGGAAATTTGGATGTGTGAAATCGACCATCCGAAGAATTACCCAACATACGTATAATGAGAACTGCGCCATTCTCTTTAACATCCCTTAAACTATCCAACAACAAAATTTAATTAAACATGATGGAGTCATTTTTAAAATATCCCAGGGACTTTATGTACAGAACACCCCAAATTAAAATTCAAGGGGTCACGATATCATCCTGATCGATTGGGCAATACCAAATGAGGAGAAAATCGGCTGAACGATTTAGCTGATAACGTTGTTCACAGTCAGACGGACAGACGTTTTGCCATCATTCGGTTTTCGGGTATCATAGACCCACAAAACATGGATTCTGGCTACACTATGTGTTAGAGGATTTTTTTCTAAATTAAGCAACTGGCTTTATACATTTTTTCGTTATCAGGGCCCGGGAATAATTTTTGCAATTGGGCAATTTCAATTGAGCATCTGGGTTTAATCCATTGTTGACCGGTGCTCTGTAATAAGAGCTTTTATGCCACAAATTCGCCGTTTTTTTTCGCGCAGCTTTACATACATTTCTCTCTACTGCGAAAGCGGTAGAGAGAAAGTTAAGTAAATGAAATGCTATAATTTCCAAATGATAGTAAAACGAAAGAAATTATGTATGTCTAAAGAAATCGTCCGATGCACTGGATATCTTTCAAGTCGAAAGTAAGAGATATACAGATTTAAGTTCACGCCAGTGAAGATGAATTAACGTCCTATGGAAACAACAGCACCCAGTATATTTGTAACGATTTTCCCCAATTGTAAATCTCAATAAGCAATATCAACGAGCAAACGTCTCTGTCGATATGTTACAGGCAATCATGAGATAATTATGGGTATTTTTAAATAGAATGCAAATGGGTTAATCTTTATTAAATGATATCGTAAATGATAACCAATAAATTATGGTCATTGTTTTGATATTAGAAATATATATATGTATTTATATATGTACTCTTGTCGGAAATAAGAGCAGAAAGTAATGATGACCTTTTAAGAATGATTTTTTAAGAATAAGACTTTTTTGGCTTTGATAGAAACATCTCATTGAATTGAATATAGTTAATGGAAAAATAGGTTATTATTGTCACCATCAAAGAACATCACAGCACATCACATCACATATATAGTATGTGTGTACGAGGTGTATTAACAAAATGAATACCTCACAATTATGAAATGTAATAATATATAATATTATACTTACAATGTACAGCGCCAATAAAAGCAGAACAATCCCTCTATTCATATTGCAGTTGCAGTAGTACTATGAATTAAAGACATCTTACTGGGCGGCCTGTTATATAATCTTCTTTCTTTCTTCTTTCATTCTTCATTATGGTGTATTAAAGTGTGGTGAGCTACATCACATACTTTATCGCTCCATCGGAAACAGTTAAGTAATATTGAAATATTGGAATATTGCCACTTATGCCCTACTAACAACCCAGTTATAACTAGAACTAGTGGTGTTACAGAATGGCACTTTCCCGTATTAGTTTTCTATTTCCTTTGGTCACGGCTAGCTAGGCTAGCTATTCGAACTTCGCACATACTCTTGCCAGCTGCCATCTATCGCCGCCCAAAGTACATTTTTTGACATTTTAAATTTTTTTTTGTTTCCTAATTGTAAAAAAGGAACATTATTTTAAGTATATTAAAGAAAGTAAAACTTTGATCTAAACGGCAATTTTATTTGAAGAATTTGTAGGAGTTTTTAAGAAAATGGCGATTAAGCGCTACTCTAAATGCGAAATTTGAAGCTCTTTTTTACAGATTTTTAATTTTCGGAAAACTTTATTTGAAGTCATTTGAAGCACTTTAACGCACAAATACAATAGTGTTTACAAATTGCTGGAAATGCGCATATTAACGGAGTGAGAGATCTTTCAAAAAAAATTATATTTGTGTAATTTTCGCAAAAACCAAAAGATCACCCAAAATGAATTTTACGTCGTATTGAAGAGTGCAATTAGCACAATCCGTTCGAAAAGTTTGAATAAAAAGTTGGAGCCATTTTCCAAAAAACGGCGTTTGAGCGTTTCTGAAAATGCGGAAATTTTAGCTAGTTTTCATAGAAAACGGTTGAGTTTTCAGGAAACTTTATACGACATTAATTAAAGACTAATTTAATTTATAACCGGACTCCAACAGGAAGAAGGAAAAAAGGAAGACCAAAAAATACTTGGAATAAAGAAATTTACAAATTGTTAGAACAAATAGCTTTAAAAGAAGAGGATTATTACGGTAGAGAAAAAATGGAAAAACTTATTAAAATCAGTGTTCACATAAAACGTTGTAACGTTGTAATGTTGTAACAGAAAAGTGATTTAGTTCATTGTATAACTGTTAAATAAATAATTTTAAAGAACATGTACTGGTAAGTATAATAATGTGAACAAATCGTCGCTAATGTAAATATTAACGCCCTCAGATGTTTTGTGTATTAACGCCGTGTATTTTACTCTATTCTTACAAGAAATTTAAAGAAAAAAATTTGAAGCCGTTTTTGAAAACATTTTGAAAATGTCCGGGGGCTTCATACATAGTAAAAATAATTAATGAATGCTTTTCAAAATCTCAGAGCTTCGACTCAGGCTAGATAGACAAGGGTTTCTTCAATTTGAAAAAAAAAAAGCGTACTCATAGTTTAGGCGCTAGTGTTGTTCACATACACAGGACGGACAGATGGACCGACGGACAGACAAACAGACGGACGTTTTGCTTTCAATAGGTTTTGGTATCAGGTGTTAGGGAATTTTATTCCTTAATTTAGCAACTGGATTTATCCACTTCTTCGTTATCCCGGCCCGGCAACGAATTTTTTTACTGAAAATTCGCCATTTTTTTCCGGGAGCATTACATAATTTTCCCTATACCATATACGAGTATATTACTCCGTATATACGTACGTACACTGGAAAGTAAAAAGTCCAATTCAACCAATTCATACGAAACGCATAAGCATATCTGCTTTTATTTCCATGGACGGGAAAAGTAGTCATTTCTTACTTTTACAAATGAAACAAATATGTATAAATTTAACTGTTAAAGTTTTAGCAACAGAAATACGAGAATAATTTCATATAAGTTTGCTTTCATTACACAGAAGTGAGCGTCTAATGTTTGAAAACCATAATCAGGGATCAATCGATTGATACGTTTGTCTGTCAGTCCTGTAGTCAAGGCCGGCACTTGAACCATTCTGTCGATTTTCACAAAAATTGATATTCCCTCATCGATATGAACGAACTCCAGGTTTTGCGAGTTTGAAACGGAAATTTTGATTTTGAGGGTACTTGATAAGAAGATTCAACAGTATCACAATATCCTAAAAAATGTCTCAAAATTTTTATAAAACCTTGTCCACGGATAGCGTAAAGGAGTCTTAAGAGACTGGTATAATCCTCATTTTATTTCAATTCCGTGCTTTTTTGGAAAACTGCAAAAGTTCACATTTTTCGGCGTCTTCCTTCAACTACTATATTGAAGTACGGTATTTTTTCCTCAGTGAAGTCTATACTACATGGACAAATGCTGAAATAAGGTCACATCTTTTGCAAAATATAAGTCGCTTTCGCGTAACGCTACGTGAAAAACAGGAAATTTTCAAAATTTTCTGAAAAACGGCTCCAAATTTTTTCTTTAAATTTCTTGTAAGAATAGAGTAAAATACACTTATTAAAGTGGCAAAGGCCCGATTTTCACGGTTATCTCTAAATTTTCGAAAATTGCAAACGTTTGAATTGTTTAATCTTTATTATAAATTGATAAACACGGTCACTGAAAAATTCAATTTTGTGGCCTTTGAATTTTTTTTGTGATTACGAAATCACTTTTGAATCATCGCATCGATATTTAACAACATAGATGGTTTTTGATCAATACTTTATTAACATGGATGTTTTAATTTTGAATATCGATAATTGGTAACATTAATGTTTTGTAAACGATGTCGTATCACCACCACTGGCACCACCAATAGAATTCCGCCACATTGGCACCACACGTAAGATCTCTGCGATGGTTAAAACTTTGTAACAAAATGAGGAAATAAATAAAATCTTTTCTTCCGTTCATAGAATGTTATGGTGAAAGTAACCAATATGAAGTGTAAAAAATATTTTTTATGAATATGTAAAAAGGCGAGAAAAGTGGTGTATTGAGGAAATGTAAATGTATGAAGTGATAATAAAGGGGAGAGGACGTATTAAAATATATGAAGAAACTTGACACTTTAAAAATTTAACAAGTGTGAAGAAAGGGGAGTGATTAAGTTCAGCATAAGCAAATGATTGATGTGCAAGCGTGTCTGTAAACTTTTTTGTTGGTAAAGGAAAGATAAATTGAGTGTTGAGGGATGTTATAGCTGTATTTGCCACAACTGCTTGGAGATTTATGAAGGGAAACACAATTGTAACTTTGTTAATGCAAGGACGGAAATTGGAATAAAGGAGGCATGGCAAACTGTCGAACGACAGTAATAGGAAACGTGTGTTGTAGTTGCGATTCCAAGACTAGAAGTGAAAATTATATAAACTATTTTTCTGTGTATGTATTTCTTTTTCAGGTTTTCTCTATTTGTTTTTAATTATATAAACTCATCTCAAGAAGCAAGAAAACAATTAATTATAAAATCGTTCAAGAGTTGAACGTTTTATTTGTTTTTGGTACAATGTTTATTTTTTTATAAAAGCAAAGAGAGACAATAAAAATATTGTGTTATTTTATTCCGTTAAACGTATGTGTGTTGTTTGTCATTAACCTGTAGGAAGTAATTTAGGAGTAAATTACGATTTACATTTTTCTGCAACTGTATTTCATGTTATTGGCAATCGCTGCGCGATAAGGTATCAGCACATCGCGAGCGACCTCCCAAATGGCCGTGGTGGGCGCAGGGTTGCAGATGTGTTGCTAACTCTTACCCCACTACTATGGAATTTTCCAAAACAACCTCCCAAGGTGAAACAAAATTCCCCAACGTTGAAACGAAAAATTTTCTCCGAATTACGAACCAACATGAGCGGTCCCTGACGATTCCATTGTTGTCACCTTAAATTCAAATACTTCAAATCAACCAAATCAATCGTTCTCTTAGCTGCTCAAAACCGTACATTATCTTAGTTTTTTTTTCAAAGTTTTCCTCTATGCCAGTCGCTTATTTTTTATATTTGACACATAAATATGAGAGAGAATAATGTCTATTGTTTCTTTCTTATTCACAATTATTGAGAGAATAATATTTCTATTTCGATCTATCTGCATGCAAATAATTTACCCCCAAAAATCCCCAAACATGTCCCGTACATTTATGTTCCCTATTCTTTCCCCAAATCGAAACAAATCCTCATTTTAGGGACAAAACTCCCCAATCTGTCAACCCGGGGCGGACGCGGTCGTGAATCAAGGGATGCGATGAGTCAGCGTGGGGTTACAGATGGTCTTAATTCACTATTATGATATTTTATGAGGTACACCCATCGACATGGGCCTTAGCAATTCTAAGATGTAATGTTTCATCTTATCGCATTTTGTTATCAATGAGGCGTTACAACAATAGATTACAACAAGCAACATGACCGCTAATACCTATGGGATACTCATTTTGCCAATTAGCATTGTTGATGCAGCTAACAACAAAAATGAAACTGGATAGAAAAATATGATAATTAAATATAATATTTTTTTATACATAAAAATTACTCGACTTTTACATGCTTTACTCTCCATTCCCACATCTTATTAAGAAAAGCGAAATCATCGATTCGTTTTCACATTTTAACTCAATTAAGGGATGCAATTTAAAATATATTTTATATAATCTGTTGAAGATTAATTTTAAAACTTATAACAAAAGCTCGAAAGGAAGGAACGGACACAAAAATTTGAAATAATATACATATTCTAACTTATGTACAGTAGCATGCAACTGCCTGACATTACTATTCATTTTACGTCCACGAAGCGTAGTAAATTTGTTTGTCGCCAAATTACAGAAAAAATATTAATATTTTCAAAAATTTCAACATGAACTTATTTGAATATCTGTTTTCGATGAATACATTTCATTAAGAAAAATGTATCTTCATAATTGTAGTTGTAGGAAAACGGCGAAAAAAATTCGAATATTTTCAATTTTTCGAAAAATCAGGGATCTCAACCAACTTCAGACCTGCACCATTTTTGAACGTCCTTCAGACTATCCAATAACACAATTTAATAAAAAACGATGCAGCCCTTTTTTTGGAAATTTTGAAAATGTTCCAGGAGATCCATGTGAAGTACCCCCAAAAATTAAACGGGTTTAAAATTCAAGAGGCCGCGACGTCAGAACGATTGGGAAATATCAATTTTGGAGAAAATCGGCTGAAAGGTTTAGCCTCTAACGTTGTTCACAGACAGATGGGTCAAACGTTTTGCCGTTAATCGACTTTCTATATCAAGGACCCACAATTCATGCATGGATTCTGGCTACATCACGTGTTAGATTTTTTTCTAAAGTTAGCTTCTGGATTTATTGACTTCTTCGTTGACAGGGCCCTGTAATATGAGTTTTTCTGTGGAAAATTCGATGTTTTTTCGTGAAGAATTACATACCTTTCTGTCTACAGCGGTAGAGGTTCGAGAAAGTAAAATTGATGTTTGGTAATTCCGGGCGCGTGGACTTGTAGACTCATTAGTCCGCTAAATGTAGTGCATGCTTTTTCCTTTAGTGCTTGCCCCGTTGGATGGTGCGATCCGGCGCCGATTTATCTGTCGGGTAGCAGGGTTTTCCCCAGCCAGGTATCTCGCACCAGCGGGCATCGCCCCAACTAGCTATGCGTCATAGGCTTGCATCATAAACACGAGACGATGGGTATGTAATGGCTGGGTGTCCTTGAGAGACACAGAGGGGAATACCAATTTTTTTCCCTTTGTCGGAGTCGCTTTAAATGTACGTATCTTAATTCCACGAAATCAAAGTACGTACACAAGTCAGTTATTCACGGTTTTAAATGCATTAATGAGGATGTTTGGCGACTTTCTTTTGATTTCATATTACGTTTGATGATAAATATTCATCAAACTCATCATGCATTTGATAAATGCAGTGTCTTTTGTGTAAAGGTTGATCACATTGGAAGAGAGACTTTCAGGATCTTCTTCCGCTTAATTGGCCTCTTTGCGTGCATGATGTGCTTTTCCGCGCCGTTACTTCGCGTCGTTATGTACACGAGCGTGTGAGAGGCCGAGCGACAGTTATTGTTTGTGAGAAGTTTTGTTCTTGTTGAGGGTATCGCTACTAGTGTTTGTGAACTGGAACCGACAAATGATCTGATCTCTTGGGTATATACGTCACATTTTGAAAACTTGATTTGTTGTATATTGCTTAAATAAGTTAAGTTTTGAATATTCTAATAATTTCACATAATAACAGGATAAATTCCTGAAAAATTACAGGTCTTTCACTATGTAAAAAGGATTGTAATTTAAGGAAATTTTCGAAATAAAATAATTTTATTTCATTAAAATTTCACCAACAGCAGCTGTAGCAATAACAAAAAAAAGTCATGAAATGAACTTTAATTAAAAAATGTCCAATCAAAAGTGCTTGTTTCAAAGTGCTGGAGTGCGATGACCGTATTTTGGAATTCTAGTCCGTATCTGTTTTCTACGAAACTACAGTGTCTCATTGATGAACTAATAGAAAAAGTCGAGTGAAGTTTTAGGAATTTTATTCCCGTCCTACGACGGAACTCCGACTTCCATTTAGGAGGGAGGGATCAGATCATTGGTATCAAGGACCTACAAAACGTGGATTTCTGACTACTCAAGATGTATGAGGAAGTAATTTATTTCATGTGGGCACAGGATTTACCCAGTCTTTCTGTACATGGGAAACAAGACTTTTGGGGGACGAAAAATCGCCATTTTTCTTTTGAATTCGCGTTTACTACGTAAGTAGGTAGCGTGAAAGTGAAAGTCATGAAGGGGATTCTGGAGCTCAAGAAAACATGCGCAGATAGTAGTCCCCCGTCAGGTCATATACAAGTAGTTTTACTGTTTTTCAGCGATGAATAAGTACGATTAATAAGGCAAACAAACAGACGGACGGGCAGACAGACCTTCAGAGAGAGGCAGAGACGGAAACGTCATGCGAAGATAAAGACAGACAATTTACAGATGTTTCTACTTCTTTTGATATTGAGAACATCGAAAAATATAGTATATGCATTAAAAGTGTGATATCGATATTTTATTCTACGGCCTACACGAGACAGTAGAAAACAACATGTTGCTAAGACCATTTAAATTTTCTATCTCGATCGTGATTATATGAGATGTCGAAAGCTAACATTCATTCTTCAAGGAAATAGTAACGCATTTTTCGGAATGTCCGAGTCTCACTCTCCACCAAATATGTTGTGATAAGTAGAAACATCGAACTTCCGCTACGTAAATGAGTTCTTTCAGTGAGAAGAAATGTTCTTCTAAACGCGTTTCCTTATAGTCGGGGAATACTTATCTCGATCTTAAGTTATAATTGTCACGCAAGAATCGTGAATGCCTAACCTGAAAAACGTACGTAAGTAGTGAACAAAAAAATGGAGATGAAAGAACTCTTACATTGTTCCTGTTGGAGAGGGGCAAAACTTAATTTGAAGTAATGGGTCGAGTGTAGCAAAACGGAACGTACTATTTCGGTCACGTTTATTGTTAAATTTTCATAGCATTTTCCATAACATTTGAAAATCTCGGGCTAATCGAATAGTTTCTCAACTTAACACATGATAGAACAATCAAATGGGATCAAATCCCTTGGTTCAAAATGCTCAAATTTCTATTTTCATATTTTTTAATTAATACAATTAATTCCACTGAAACTTTAATGAAAATAAAATTATGTGCTATTTTAAAATACGTTCTTGTGCGCGGGGGGGGGGACTCCTATTATTTTGATGAAAGCGAACGATTGAGAAGGCATTTGATGAAAAATATTGTTCTTTCATTATTATTTTTGTTTATTATGACTGCCCACGAATTTTCATATTTGTACAGTATCGAGTTGATATATATGTATGTATATATAAACTCTAAACTACCACGCTGCATCACCTAATCGACGAAGTAGTGCGGCGATGACACATGACGATCTACGAAATTGTATTTTAGTCACCAGTGAGATATCGAGCTGAATTTGATGAAGTAAGTTTGAAAATTAAAAATAGGTGATGTATCGCGAGGAAATAAAAATGGATTTCATTTAAATTCTTTTTAAAGTCAACATACGAGTATATATCTTTTCTTCACAGCCCAATATCACTGTGGAAGCTCAGATCCGCGCAATATGTGATACGAAGTTGCGTTCTGTCAGCTCAAATCGTGCAGATTGGGTCCTCAACACATATCTAAACATTAGCTAGCGTTCAAAGAAATCGAAGTTAACTAGTGATGCTACAGAATGACACAGACTTTCCCGTATTAGTTTTCAATTTCCTTTGGTCTCAGCTAGCTATTCGAACTTGACACATACTATGTCAGCTGCCAGCTCCAAACTTTTCTTCTTCAAACCTTTGAAGCCGAAAGTGCTAATTGCTCTCTTTAATATGACTTGAAGTTCATTTTAGGGTATTTTTTTGTTTTTTTCACAATTACACATAGTTTTTTGAAAGATCCTCTCACACCGTTAATAAGCACGTTTCCAGAAATTTGTAAACATCATTGTATTTGTGACTAAAGTGCTTTAAAATGACTGCTAATGAAGGTTTTCGAAAACTCAAAACTTTTCTATGAAAAAGAGCTTCAAATTTTGAATTTACAGTAGCGCTTAAAAACCTATTTTCTTAAAAGCGGCTCCAAATTTTTCAAAGAAAATTGCCACTTAGGTTCGAGGTTTTACTGTTCTTGAATATTCTTAAAATAATAGTTCCGTTTTGATACAAGGAAGCCGAAAAATTAAGAAAATGTCAAAAAATGTACTTTTTGGCGAGTATAGATGGCAGCTGGCAAGTGTATGTGTCAAGTCCGAATAGCTAGCCGAGACCAAAGGAAATAAAAAACTAATATGGAAACATAAAGCATTGAAGGCTTCACGGCCGGAGTCAATTGATAATATAGGAACGTCTGTGTCTTTATGTAGCACCACTAGGTTTGGTGACTTAGTAAGCTTCGATTTACATTTTTTAAAATTATAAGTTGCGTTGGCGGACAATCTCGGTCATACTCAAGGAACTAGAATATTACGCGTGGCTGACCCTATGGCTTCAGCGCTTTTGGTAAACTCCCGCTGTTTTTTGCAGTACAAAACATGATGGTGGCATGTAAAACTGTTGTACTGAATCGACGTGTTGTTTTTATCACATCTTATTTCTATTTTGTTCTTCGTTTATCGGTATTAAATTACCACTTAAAAAGACCACTAGTTCCAGTTTGTGATCTGATTGCTTCTTATTGCAATGACTTTCAGGCGTTATGCTAGCTACAATAACATTACAACAACTTCCATTCTTATGACAATAACCAATGCAGGAAGCAACGTGTTTTTAAAGTTTCTCAATTCGTTCTCCTTAAATATTGTGATTTCGTTTTTAAATTATTGGTTTTTGGTCGTGAAATACAGAATAAGAGAATTTATATTAAGCGCAGGCCCCGCCCACTCGACCTTACCCAGCGCCAAACAGAATACTAGAATACTCTGTTTCTCCAGAGGGCGCTGCTCTGACTGCAAGAAACATGGCTTCAATTTGCTGCAAAGATGGAGGCGCTTCAGCCACTCTATGTAGTAGACTCTAACTCACTTATCGTACTTCATACGATGCAAAGCATTATAATGCCGTTCGACGTTACTTCTTCAGTAAAGATACTGACTCGTAACAAATCAAGCAGCAACCCTTCTCTTTTACTCTAAAAAAGAAATATTGACTTTCTCGTTGAATATGTAAATAGTATGTCTTACTTTATTTTTGTGAACTCTTAATGGAACACTTTCACAGAGAATATTATCATAACACGAATCTTAAGTTCCATAAAAACACTACTTACTTTGTTCCGAAAGCGACATTACTTAGCTGGAGCGTAGCGTCGGATCGAATAGGCTGGAATACCTAGAAGTCTTTAAGTTTACTTAAAGACCCCATGGTGATATCATTTGTCTCTGATGACGTGATTCATATCTCATTGCATTCTCATTTACTGCAGATCTAAAAATCCGTTTGTATATTATTAAAACACACTTCTCCGTTGTTAATAATTCCTACAGATTTTATCACTTCCAATTAATAACAATATATCAGGTTGGCGAAATGTAAATAGCGTAAAATTTTGTTAATTAAAGAGAGTATTTGCATGGTCGAAGCGTTACAGCAATCGATAGCACACTCGATTTTTTTGCGCATGCCCAGTTCAAGTTTCACATCACTTTAGTGCATCTGCGCATGAGCTGAAAATCCAGATTGCATTCGATTGCTACACTCTTAAGCTATGCAAAAACTCCCTTATAATGAAGAGTGACAAAAATGCTGGTTGGGCTTATTGCTACGAACTCGTCGATGTTTGATTGATTGATTACTAGTGGTTCCGGGCTCGTCAACTGCTAATGTTATTAGTCCAGTAAGTTTAGTTCATATTTTTTGCTAGGGAGGTGGCGGTGATCTCGCCCCAATGAATGGCGAGATCCAGCGCCGATATACCCTCGACTAACGGAGTTTTCCCCTATCAGGTTATCTCCCATAAGCGGGGCACCGCGCCAGTAGGAACAAACTCTAAGCTCCCGACCCGGCAAATGTGGTTGTGTAGTGCACATAAGTGTGTGTGTAAAGGGTAGGATAGAAGAAGGAATGGGAGGTAAAGATCGCGCGCGGTCCGTGGCCTGGTTGTTAGGATACTACTCCTGCATTCACTTGGTAGTGTTCGGAGAAACCATGGAAAACAACCGATCACAGCAGCCGGGCGTTAGGATTCTCCTCCAGACAGCGACAGAAGTCGACGTAGCTAGTGCGGATCCTCCCACCACCGAGGCACCGCAACGACATTAGTTGATGCCCTGAGCCACCTCTCCCGGTCGACTCGTCAGTCGTGATCGAATTTTGACCTAGCCTGCACTTCACGATTTAATCAAGAAGTTTCGAAAATGAGGTGTAGTAGATGATGCCCCTCAAACACAGGGGATTGACCTCAAAGGGGTCAATCCCGTGTGTTATCAGAGGATACACTTCTACAAATATTCAATAAAATCAGAGCCCGCCAAACCAAACCGCAGGGCTGTCAAACGGAGCACGCTTGCACTCTACTAGGGCACGCAGTGCCCGCGGCGAAGAGAAGCTCGTGTTCCGTTTTCTCAGGGATGCACAGTAGGTGGTCATGCGGGACGCAAGAAGACGTAAATATAATAAGTTTCAGTCCGAGTGGGCTCTTGATTTCGTGTGCAGTGAGTGCGGAGATTATGCACTTTGTTTAATAAATGTTCATCATTACTCTATAATTTTTGAAGTACATGAGGTGTATTTTCACATGAAAGCTATGCACATTCATTCTTCGTATTTCCTTAAATGTTTACTTTCAATCACAGTGTTTTTTCTGAAATTATGTTGTATAATACTTACATTGATATTATATTCTTTATAATACATATTTTCCTAAAACTATTCACGTGAGTTATTTGTAATTAGTGCTAATATTTCTCATATAATGCATTCTCTAACATTAAGTAGAAATGTGCGTTAATGTTTTCGTGCTGTAATGATCAATGCTTGTATAACTACAGTTTCTGTTTACATGTCAATTTCCATTAACACTAGGTAAAATTAAAAAAAAATGTCTCTATACTAACCCGTGTGTTTGATGCTACTCGCAACATTCGCACGAAGTTTTCTCACCCCTGCTTCCCGCCTGTGACCGAATGACTTCACTCAGCTTATATCGCCGCGTGCCCCAAACCATTGGGAAATTCGTTCGCGTGCTGTTTCGTCTGACGGCCCCGAATTAAGGCATCAGCCCAAGTGAGCGCAGGGCCGCGCCGCGCCGGGGCTTGTGCATCACCGCCTTGGGCGCCGAAGGAACGCCGAAGTGGACGCGCCGCGTCAGCCGTGCGGGCGAGGAAAATCGAGTGAGGACTGGAATCCTCGGAGTGACGTCTTCGGGGGAAAGTGCGCGGTGCGAAGTGCGCCTGCGAGGCCAGAGACGGGGAAGACAATGTTCGTAGTTGGCTCGAGCTGGAGTTCCCGCGCATTCACATCGTCGAAAACAACCCGATGAAGGTGTAACACACGCCTGTGACGTCGCTGGACTAGGCATTACGCGGAGAAACTGCTGATGTAATGTAATTTACGTTGGATTGAGATAATAGTAACTTATTAACGTTAGTAATTCAAAATAGAGTGAGTACCTAACCCAGTACAGTATTTTTAATATCGACCGTGTGTCGTCCAATACTTTTCGTAATAATTCCTTGAAAAAAAAACCCAATAATATAAACAAGAAATACCTTTATTGGAAGTAACAGTACCTTTGTTGGAAGTAAACAAGAAATACCTTACTCGGGCCAGAGGCCCTCGGGTTTGGAAGTCGCCCTCGGGGCAAAAACATCTACTTAACGCCCTTGATACATAAATAACTATTTCATTGCTGTTACAGGCGACGTCGTAGAAAATTATATAAAAGACGCCTGCGTTTCCTCCCTATATTAGCTGTCTTATGTCAATACAATAATACGGTATTAAGAAAAAAATAATAACTCTTTATTAAAGAATACAGGACAACCCCAAGTTACATTGTTACGAACCCGCTTTCTTTATTACAAATTCCACAAGTATCTGTGAGAGTTAATGCCCTAATTTGGCTAAAGTGAACTTAAACCGGCTTAAGTTCACATTATACAAAGCGGGTGGATAAAGTCCGAAGTAACAACAGCAACGATGCAAACTACGGACGTTAGAGGATGAAGTGGACATCCAACACGAGATGGTTAAGAGACGTTACAGTGTTGAGGAATAGCAGATATGTGAAAAATAGGAATCAATCTACTAGAAAGAAGTTTACAAAGCTTGTGAACCACAAGGTGTGTAGTTCAGAGTTCCACTGGGTCCGACCATAATTTCTGTTTATCCGATGCCACTTTACCTGACCTAACCCTCACTATTCTCGCATATCACCTTAGAAGGCGGTTCGCTGCCCTTTCCAGAATTGGGGCGACGAGGCTTCGGCGTTCAACCTTAGCGATTTACATAAAACGTCAGTCTGTACAAACCATAGTTTGCATTGCCTTTTTGGCCGTAAATTTTCTCGCAAACATTCAAGACGTCTCATACGCGAACAATAACCTTACTTTAGTCAGCGCCTTGTGACTAATTCGCGAACAAGACGGGTATTGCCAGAAATGATCCGTTCATTGCCATTGAGACACCTTTATTCAAACCGTCTGGCTTATGCGCATATTAGACACCAGACTTCAGCCGGAACATCTGAAATCCAGCAGTTCAAGTTTGATTTCAAGGTTCATGCCACGAGTGGGAGTCCGTGGCACGAGTGCCATGACGAAATCCCCTCTCCACGCAGTTCATGACCCCGCCGCAACAGACAACACCATCACAATTGTAAAACGGCGGAGTTACTAATAGTTTCCTCTCCCGACGCTAGTGGCACAGAGAAGCTCGTGGCATGACACGGTGCTGCGAGGCGTTCCACTGCCACTAGTAACAGACCTTGACACCACTGAACTCCAGTATCCAGAGGTTGTACGTTACGCCACGATTGGGGCAAGGACAATCTCGCGCGCTTCGTTGTTTAAGATACAGTACACATATCCGCCCGGAATTGAAACAAAACTTCGTAAACGTCCCATCACAGAAGCTGGTCTCCAGATGTTCCACCCAGCTACTTTAAGAGAGTCAATAAACTGGCACGGAATGTGAACCTCGGACCTCCCGACCCGCGATATTCTTTACGTGCTCGCAATACACAACCACTCGCAACACCAAGTATCCGGTATCCAGATCACTCGCTGTTAACTATTTTATAGCTCGACAACGTAGAAAAAAAATGGTCTGCGCATGCGCGGAAAGTGTCGGAGAGGAAGGCCTGAGGAGCCGCCGCCGCCGCCGCCTCGGACAGAGCAAGCGGAGGAAGACTGCCTGACCCTGACGACACTGGATGTTGAAGGCGCGTATCTTAAAATGAAAGCGTAGCGCAATTAGAAAAGCGCTCGCTTAGCATGCAATAGGTATGGCGTTCGAAACCCAACTCCTCAAAATTTCAATGATTTCAACCTAAAATCAATAAAAGAGCAAATCATTCACACATCTCACAATTTCTTCTTCCACCTACCTAATATATCCGGACCATCCTTTTACAACCTCGGCATAGATAACCCTCCCTTTCTGAGAATAAAAAACAGATACCCCCTGCACTCATTCTTAAACTGCTTTTCCACGTTCGAATAGCAATAATTTACTTCAGCAATTAAATTCATCTCAAGTGATGTTCTGGCGGTGCTCATTGAGTTTCCCCACTCGTAATTTTTAAAATTAGTATAAGTCACCAATCATCTGTAGAGCCGAAAGGCTGAACGATGTAAATTCAGACTAATAAATAAATAAATGAAAAAAAAGGCGCGTATCTCTGTTTATCCTGCCGAGTCGAACGGTATTTGGTCGTGAGAAATGCCGTGTCGAGAGAAAAAGACCTTCTTTCCCCTTTTCTCACGTACAATTGCCACCATTGTTTGGAATTTGTTTTCGCTCGGAAACGAATCAGTTTGTGTGCGGTTCCAGCTGGGCGTGGGTGTAGATCTCAGATTTGTTACTTTGCAGCATTTTCGAGTTTTTACATTTCTGTTGATATGGCTTCGACTCCAACATCCACGTGTGACGGTTGAGAGGCCAGGCTCGTGATAGGGTGACACTACTTTCGGCAAATGAAAGTCGTTCGCCGTCAACAGCATAGCAAGAACGAGAACGAAGATGCAAGAGTGAATCAGCTATCGTTGTAGGCGGTCCTCGACTGCAATTGAGCTTCCCCTCGAGAGCAGTGGAGGATGGCTTCGCCACGCCTTCTGATGTAAGCGAAGCCATGATGGGTTTTTTTCTAAGTTGTCAAGATACAGTTCAACGGCCATATAAAAATGACGGATTTTAAGTATCGGCACGTGTGCGTGAAGTTCATTCTTAATAAAGGCATCTGAAAATGACATGACCATGCAAAACATAGTGTTTACTTGCATGTGCAGTACATGCCATGAGCAGAGAAAGTTATGTAACCCGGAAGGGCCCGCAATGCAAAATGTTACGTCACTACATGCAATCTATTAGTTGGTGAATCTCTTAGATACCCCTACTGTTTTCGTCTGTTAAGGATAATTTCTATTTGTTTAAATAAAACACTATCGCTTTATCATCATATTTAAGTTAAAACATGACATTGAAGTGAACAGTTATTTTATATCCTTATGACTCTTTTGAGGTCGCATCTTTGCGACTATGTATCATTGAGCATTCTATGTAACTTCCATACATGGGGCAGCGTGTCAGACACGTTTCAGCTTGTCAGATCTTACCATTAAATTAATTGAAATGGCTAATACTATTAAGTTCTTTTCGGATCACTTGAAAATATCATGAATGAAATGTAAAGAAAATAGATTCAATATACTATTTGAAAATGTCTAAAGCCAATCAAATATATTAGAAAATGTCTAAAGCCAATCAAATATATTAGAAAATGTCTAAAGCCAATCAAATATATTTGGAAATATCTTAACTCACAGATAGATGGCGAGTACGAGAGGTAATATTGTGGAAATTACATATCGGAATTTTGACGGGAAAGTACCTTTTGGAGTTCCCTGATACCACAAAAGTGTTTTTTCTAAGACGTTCGTCCGACTGTATCTGTTCAATTGCTAGTGAAGCATTACAACTGTACATAGGATTTTTCTCAAAATGAATGTTCCTCAAAATATCTGGTACGACTTGACGCCCTGCGAATTCTATGTGCCGCTCCAAAACGAGTATATTAATTTTTGGAGTGCACTCAAATGAAGCCACATCAATATCTTGAAAGTTTCCATTGGAAGAGCTAAAAAAGGTTTCCTAGGATAATTCAACGTACTCCTGTAACTTCTCATAGTCTCATTATTGGAGATAAATATTCATTAGACCCGGTAATGTTATGCACCTGTTATGCACATCTTTTAAAAAAATATGACTACTTGAAGGGTAACTAAGTGAAACGGGGCAATTATAAAACAAAATACGAGAGAAAAAGGTTTTCTTGAAAACAGCTGCAAATTTTCTCTTTAAAACTTTTTGCACAATATAGCTAAATGCTCTGAATTAAATGACGTAAACGCCAATTTGTTACAAATTTAATATGTAAAAAAGACACATGTAATATTTAAAAATGTTTTTCTTATCGTTAATGCTTTCAATACATATGTTTTTTATGCAAAGCACTTGGAAAAACAAATACTTGAGGTTATATGAAATTTTTCAAAAACTCAAAAGTTTTAATGTGAAAATGAGCTGAAGATTACACAAATTTTATAAACGCTCAATGACATTTTCCCAAACAACGGCTCTAAATCTTCTAACAAATATTCCTATGTGCTTATTTGCTCTTCTATGATATTCTAAATATTTTAATTAAACTTTGGGGGGCTGAAAATTGTGAAAATGTAAATAATGTTCATTTTCGATAAAAGAATTTACACATTATAAATGATAATAATAATAATAATTTAATAATAATAATAATAAAATAATATAATAATAATAAAAATAATAATTTATTACTGCAAATGAGCATACGCTCGTATAATATAGACACAAATAGACAAGTATTAAAGGAATAGATCAAATGTGCCCATCTCTACTCCGTACCCAACTCTTTACTTCACTTCATTTCATTTCATTTCACTTCACTTCACATCACTTCACTCCACTTCACTGCATCTCCCTTCGGCCTCCAGTAAGTTATTCATTAACGATACGTCGCACTTTCCCTGCACTTTGGTTGGTCTTCAGTGCATTTCACTGGACATCACTGTACTCTTGCACTCTTAAATCTAGAACGCTAACTCGCGTGCTTCTGGGAAAGATCGCCAGCATATCTGCAGGTAAGTTGTTCCAGTCATCATGGTCTTACAAAGGAGAGTTTTTCTGTATCTGTTATTTACCTTCTGCATTATAATTTTCTGAATGGTCGCTCCTACGTAAGTAGCATGACGTTTCAAGTTTCTCACTGATAGCTTCCCAAGCCGGTTGCTTGGGTTCTCCTCGAAGAGCGAACATAGATTCTACTGCCTTTATACTTATTACTAATGATTTCCAGTTGACATTTTCCCCGTTTTTTCTGTTCGTGAATTTCGCTGCTTCCTATGAAGATCCCAGCAAGCTACTTCGTATTCCATAATGGAACGAATCACACGGGAAAGAAAACTGAAATTTTGTGTTATTGGAGCACCAAAAAATGTTAAGGAGCTCAAGTGCATGACACTAAGATTGTGGGTTCGAAAGGCATGAATGTTTTGAGGTGTGTTCGTGGCTAGGATGATTTCCAGTCCCTCGTGTTACACAACAATACATTGACCCTTCCTTAATCTTTTGTTCTCTCTGGTTACTGTGTGACCTGTATGTACAATCTGTGTGTATACGTGTACACGAGGAACTGGATCCCTACACCCAAAAGAATGGTAACAGCACCGAGATGGTAGCGCTGGCTTCCATGGAGTCATAAATTGCTCAGGACCGTTGTAGACATAGTGCTATGTCGGCGTAAAGTTTGGGTAGCGTGATAGAATTCTCGACTGAGAATTGACCCAGAAGAGCGGTAGGTTTCACGAGAGGTCATGATACGTGCCGATAGATGACAGCTGGAAAGGGGAACGGGGGCAGGTGGAAATCTAATCCCGATTTAGAAAAATAGAAATACGTCAATACTCATACCTCAATAGTCATACCTCAATAGTAGCATCACCACCAATATCACAGCGGTACAATGTAAAAATCGTTATTTGTCGTATAAGAGGTAAAAATGACATTTTATTTTCTGAGTAGAAAAGGTTGCGACGCGAGGTGGATGGGCCGAGGGGCACATTCCGAGCAAAATAAAATCACTTATCACGTGGGTCATACACAAATTTTAAGTCAGACTTAGTGGCTTTAGTTTTATTTTAGTTCTAATACACAAATCACTTAAGGGATGTAGTAAGTGATGTTATCAGACGAATTTACTTTGTTTCCTTTGTTGCATTCACAGATTTACCTGATTACTTAAGCGTTGCCTCACTTTTAGCACGAGTGCCAAAATTGAACTTTTACACTCTACATACGCTCTGAGAGAACAGCTTTTAGTAGTGGCTGTCTCAAAATGTTTTTTGCACGATGGTAGGTTACAACAGTAACGTAAGTAAATTAATATTAACGGCAAGACATGTTTAATTTCATATATTATTCAATTATTTCCACGAAATTCCTAAATTGAAACTGAGATACCCTTATTATTAGCTACGCAATTCTTCGTTTCTTGGTGAGAGTCTAATAATTTTCTACAAACCGGTATTTGTGTTCTTTTTTACAGCAACTCGACTTTACCACTACACGTTTACAAGTTTAACCCAGATATGCCTACTGTCCTTCTAAAAAGACACTTCGCTTGCCTCTATTTTTTTCGCTACAGAATAATTAAGGATCTTCTGTGAGGCTAGTTCTGCAAATTTTCTCTGAGTAAAAGGATCACAGAACAATACTTATTGCCATCCTGCGCATTATCGGATGTTGCAGTATCTTATTTCGAAAGATGGATTCTGA
This sequence comes from Acheta domesticus, assembly GCA_031308135.1. NCBI lineage: Eukaryota > Metazoa > Arthropoda > Insecta > Orthoptera > Gryllidae > Acheta > Acheta domesticus. The sequence continues at coordinate 173,219,369 of JAHLJT010009419.1, forward strand.
CCTCTCGGAAGGCATGTCATTTTCGCTCGCATTGCAAACTTGACAGGTACATTTAGTAATATTGATGAATATGTTAATTACTTAATCCACTTTATTATAATACACGAAATACATATATTTTCTTCTGAGTGTGAAATGTGTAACACTACAATATAAATGGACAAAATTTCGCAAAGTTAGGTTCCTTTTATGACGACAGTAGGAATGAGGGTACATTGCGCTTACGTAGATGTAGTGAGTTTAGATTGCTGATTATTAAAAAAAATAGTACTTCCAGAGGTTTTACTTTCGATGAACTGCTCTCAACACTTGAGGAGGAGGATGGTGATAACAATGACAAATTACCTCAGGAGATGTACATTGTAATAATCACCCCCTGTCAACGCTACTGGAGAATGAGGACTCTGGAGACGAAAACACAGTTTCACCCAATAATCTCCCTGGATCGCAGCTGAATGCTGAAGTGGAGCTATTTAATGTAAATTATGATGCAATCAACGGTTGTATAGAGACACTTTGCACCAACAATGCTCTTTGTACTGTCTTACAATGAACGTAAGTGCAGGTTCTCAGACGAAAATTGTGTGTCTCTCACGACAAAATGTTTAAATGGAATAAAGGCCCAATAAAAATGTTAATTAAAAGGGAGTGGTTAGTAATCCAAAAGATTTTTAACGAACAATTGCTAATTGAAACATAAAAAAATTGAAATATCATGCAATAGACTTATTGGTGGAACATACTAAGAGATATACGGCTAGAAAAAAGTTAAATTGGTTGATGCCACTGAAGATGAAATAAAATGGTCGCCACAAAAGTAAATTACACATTCGTGGAAAACTAACTAGATATGGCTACAAACTCTGGGTTGAAGCTACATCTGAATGATATGATTTATGAATGGAGCCATATCAGGGAGCTAAAATAATCTCTCATATGTGCAAAAAGAACTTGGTCTTGGGTCTTCTGTAGTGCTTATATAACCTAGGAATAGAAGGCGTTGATCACTGATAAAAACATAAGCTTATACGGAGTATTCACACCACGGAAATAACGGTATTTTCTCTCCGTACTAAAATGATTGATACTACAAGGAAAATGCCTGACAGGTCCATGAATACGGAGGGGGAAATTTGATCATGTAACGTTTCTTCGGCAAGTTTCCACCATACATGACAGTGATTGAAGGTAATTAAGAGGACCCAAATAAAAAATAAGTAGACCATCGAATATACTGTATTCCAATTACGCTATAGACACAAACTCACGCTGAAGTAAAATAAAATCTCTATTGTACTTTGGCGACAAGTTTGGAGAACAGGTTAAGCATTTTGCAGCACTTGTGTATTGTGACACATGTGTAAGTTTCTTTCTTTATTTGTTTGTTTGTTGTTTGTACTTGGCGCGTTTGTACTTAGGCCGTGGTCTACCAGCAGCGTTCCGGCCTCGCGGCCATGGGTTAAGGGGATACGTGTGGTTAGCATGAAGACATCCCAACGCCATATTCTGGTCTTCTCAACCTGAGAAGTGAATTCTCTCTTCGTCACACAATAACATACACTGGGACATTTACAAGGAAAACGCACACTATAATCTTACCTGACTGGGACTCGAAGCCGGGGTTGAGTCATGGAAAGCTAGTATGCTGACCAATGAGATAAGCCGCCAGGCACATGAGTAAGTACTTCGCGAAAATGTCTTCAAAGTTCTCATACTCAATTTCATTTGGAATTCCAAATGTATGGCTTGAAACAAAAGATCACATCTTTGACTTTTATTTTGTTTGCAAGTTTTTCTGCAAAATTCACGCGTGCCATTCAGGACCCAAACCTAGCCATCAGCCACAAGACTTCTTAATGATGGTTACCTAATTCTTAAGTCATCAATCGGTTGGATCATCGATGAATACGGTGTACAGCCTTACTACAGAACAAACGAGGCAACAACCAATTTACATGATCTGGAGTATCTACATCACCTCATTTCATCTCACAGCTATAACATAATGATCTTGGTTTTGACTTTAATTATTTTCAAGCACAGTCGGAGTTTATGACTTTGGGATTAAAGGTTGGAATTGACTTCATAAATACTGTTAAAGACGCCTCATTAGGAGGTGACAGCGTGAATTTACTTTTCTGCAAACAATGATTTGTGATAGTTTTGGAGCTCTACAACTCACAGGAGAGAGGCTATTCACTGACATGACGTGTGACTGTTTAAGGTTTACTTCTCGCGAAAGCAAATGGATTGGAATGTTATGCAAGTAAAAGAAATAAAAAAATATTCATTACACAATATTTCAAATTGCATGCATACTTTCAATATTACGTACACGCTTGAAGCCAGTAATCGTACGTATCCCTGCGGAAATTTCCTAAAATTAGACGTCCTGATAACGTGTTTGCTTTGCTAGTCTGAAGATTTTGCCTTTCCCCTCAAACAAAGAGCTCGGGCCTACTATAATTTGCAGTTTTCCATATTGTAAAGGAAGAGGTATAAACGAATGGGGCCACCAATAAGGAATGTCACATGAACTGACTTAGGCAGGTGCCGCTCTGTGACGGAAACACTCGAAACGGTGCTTCGTCATTTATTTCAGCAATCCAACTTTGTCTGTTGTTGCAGAAGACCGTGATTTACAAGCGGTATTATCCGCGCATGTTTTCTTGAGCCCTCGTTTCTCTAGAAGCGAGAAGAGTGGGGAGTATGATTATTTCGACAAAATGAATTTTACATCAAATTTTGTAGTTCGTTTTTAGCGCAAAATAGTTTCTATTACACTGGAACGAACATTTCTGGTGAGATTTTGTCTACAACGGTCTTTGCTATCATTTGTTCTTAACTAGTGGGCCCGGCAATGCTTCGCCATTGCAATGTATTACACATTACTGGTCATCACGTTTCACGCTACACTCTACAAATGTTTTAAATAGATGAAAGACTTTCTCGCGAGTGTGGGTTTGTTCTGTGTCCTTGAACGCAATTGCCAAGTATCCGTATTGTTAAATCGTTCACCCTCATGTTGGGACATGCATTCGCTACGACATCATCTACGATATTTGATTTGCTTGTACGAGATAACGTTCAAGTAATAATTTCGACCGATATTTCACAATCGGAGGAGCAAAATGCGCAAAAAAGACGCGTCTAATACTTGAGGGTGCGGCGGGTTGCGTGGTGATTCTGTTTAAGAGCACTTGAATTTGCGTAAATGCATAAAATCAACGCGCGGTTATGTGCGACATATACACACATTACCATGTACTATACCTATATTCTTTGCACTTATGCAAGCAATAACTTGACAAAGTTTTATCACAATCGGATGAACGGTACGGCAGCGCATAAAATACGAACAAACAAACTAGATTTTTATGTAGTAGATTAAACTAATGTTGGCAAAGAGTGGGGGTGCGTATTCTGGGGCTCTAGAGAACGTGCGCGTTTAACAGAAATTTTACGTTTTGTAAGGTATAAAAAACTTTTGTCGTCAAGTACAAACTGTTGTGTAACGTACAAATTACAATCTTTATGAATGTGGAATTTATTTTAGTTTGGAGCTTACCCATTAAGGTTAACAACCATGCATTTTTTTGCCTGATTTCCACATGCGTGTTTTGAGGTTTGAGTGCCAAGATATGAGGTGTCATAAATATGGAATTCATCGGTATTCCATACTTCCAGAAAAGACGTGACGTTGCAATCAAGATGGGGAGTGCCTGTTCTGCCCTGGAATGTTTTCAGCAAACAGTAGGGGTAACAATAGAATATGTGTGAAATCTGCGAGATGTAGTCATTTGCAGACTACGCTGGTAAAGACGAAGAGCGTTACATGTGTGATTAGTGTACATGAAAACCCCTGTTGAACTGCATCATACCATTTGTTCCATTGTGATCAGATTTCAAGCAAATAGAACAAGTCAGTTTGAAATTGGGACTAATTCTTTCATATCATTTATTTCATATTATCGGTGGTATTCCATATTTGCATCCCATTTTCTAAGCATGAAAGAATGCACTTTCGTAAAAAAAATAACGTTTTTTAAGCACATCGAGTTGTAACATGCAGTTGGCGTCTCTTCAGTGATTACACTGTTCGTATCCCTTCTCATTGTGCAACTTTAACAATAATTTCTTCTTTTACGTAGTTGCAAGCAACAGAAAACAAAATGGTATTCCATATTTGTGAGAGCGTAGGCTTCCGCGGCCGGAGTCAATATTAAGTTGGCTGTCCGGGTGACGCCGCGTCCATGGCAAAGGTGCCGACGTTTCGGTCGCCATTCTGGCGCCAATGGCGACCGAAACGTCGGCACCTTTGCCATGGACGCGGCGTCACCCGGACAGCCAACTTAATATTTTCCATATTTGTACCTCTTCCTCTACTAAGTTATACTTTTATATCTTCTATTACTTCTAATATATCTGCCATATGGTGGATGTATTGTAAAAACGATGTGTATAAAAACTTTTTTGACCCAGTTTACATGCTTGTTTTTACTTTCCTTGTGTTCTGAATGGGCGTACACAACATTGCATGCAATGTTTTAGAAACCAAGGATAATGTAAAAACTTAACCACACCTTTTAGTCAGTGCCCTGCGAAAAATGTGTAAAAATGTTCGCTAAGACAATGTCCTGTTCACAAGGAAAACTCTCATGAAAAACATTACTCGAAGGTTACGGTTTCCCTGCGTGCATATCCATATTTTCAAGACCAACACTTTGGATTGTTGTAAAGTGCACTGTAATGATTCTGAAGAGGTTAGGATTTTGGTGTGTTTCCCCAACCAGCTATCTCCCATCAGCGGGGCACCGCTCCAGCCGAGACAACCTCCAAGCTTTCGACTGATCTCCCGGCATACACGTATGTGGTTGTGTAGTGCATGTGAGAGTAAATGTGCGTAAGTAAGGGGCCCCAAATTTTTGCATCAATTCAAAATAATCTTAACAGGAAATAAAGTCTCTTAAGAAGAAAGTTTAAAAAGTTCTAAATTTCATTTCAATAAACTAAAAATGTCCAAGTAATCCCAAATGAGAGAGTCCCTTAAAAACGAGGGGACTTAATCAGCTTAAGCGAAAGCTAACCTGTTAAATATGCTACAGTGCAGTATCTTTTAAAGCGCATTTTGTTAGTAAAATGGCCATTGCATACATGGTCAATAGTGTGTTAAGCCAACTGACCGTTTTTGAGAATGGAGTCTGAAAATACAATGGACAGCTTGGCAATTCTAATATCTCCAAACTTTCCAATCTGCGATACTCTTCTTCCGAACCCGGAAAGAGTAGAGAGAGAGTGAGAGAGAGAAGAAAGAAGTCTTAACAATGCTGAAGATGGCGCTGTTAGTAATTTTGTAATAACTCTTTAAGTTCCGTGGACAAAAAGCTAGTCTGGAATGCATGTGTGAAAATAATAGGAAGATCGACTATTTCTTGTTTCCCGGCCTGTCAACGGCTATGGTCATTATTCCCGTAAGTGTAGTGTACATTTTTTATCACGGGAGGTGGTGGCGACTTTCCCCGCTGGTTGGTAAGATCCAGCGTCGACCTTCACGGCAACTTGGTGTTTCCCCAACCAGGTATCTCCCATCAGCGCGGAACCGCTCCAGCCGAGAGAACCTCTAAGCTTCCGACTGATCTCCCGGTATACACGTATGTGGTTGTGTAGTGCATGCGAAAGTAAATGTGCATAAGTAAGAAGTGAGAATGGGACAAGGAAGAGGAAAGCAATATCTCGCGCGGCCCGTGGTCCGTATGATGGGGTACTGCCCCGCCATTCGCCTAGCGTTGATCAAAGAAACTACGGAAAACTACCGATCAGAGCAACCGACCGCTAGAATTCTCCTGCAAACAGGGGCTGTATATGACCTAGCTATCCAGCTGGTGCCGAAAATGCTGCCAGCGTCGGGACTCGAAACCTAGGAGGCACTACAGTGACATCAGTGGATGCTCTGAGCCACCCAAGCCGGTAAGAGTAGAAAGAAAGATGTATGAATGCGAAGTGTAAGGAATGCTGATTTTTTAACATCGGACACATCACTCGTAATAAATTACGCATTAATACAACAGAAATAGAAAGCAATCAACTACCTACCATTGGGAAAAAAGTCATTCAAATAATAATATTTCGGTTATTACACGTTTTTTTTAAGTCGTTGTCAAAGAATACAAAAAAACTTTAATAATAATTTCACAACAACTTTAACAATTTCACAAAACTCTTGCAGTGTTGCGAAACACAAAATTAAAGGCACACACTGACCAAGCGATGCTACCTGACTAACACAGCAAACAAAAACCAAATGAATGTAACATTGAAAGGTTACGAGGCACACATGGCCGGGTTGTCGAACCACACCACTGTCACAGCACCACCGCTCCTACAAATCACACCGCTGTCCAGTAGAGGGTCTCAATGCAGAAATCGTGAAAAATGCCCTTCACCGCCGTGGATGCTTCATGCTCCCGGTCCCACCATAGCTCCATCCGCTTGGCCCATACTCCACCAGCTGTGTCGCCCGCTGGCCGCACATGCTCTGGCCGGTGCCCCGGGTTCGACCCCGGGCAGGGCTCAGAGGGGCGGGCAGCCGGCTAGCTGGCGGCGGGGGGGGCGGACGTAGGCAGGGGGAGAGATACGGGTGCGACGGCGCGATGGTGTTGGTGGCGGCGGTGACGGTGGTGATGTAGTGACGTCACCGGTGTCGGCGGCGAGGGTAGCTGATTGCAACCTGGCAGGGCGGCGGAAGAGCTGTCACATGCATCAAGGCGCGGGGAAACAATGATTCAATTAATGTCTTCATTCCATTTCATTGATTGATTGATTGATTGATTGATGATGGATTTTTTTTTTTAAGTGGGACGCGCGAATTTTGGAATTGGCGCCCCCATGACACCCTGGTCTAGCATGGAACTCCCATAATTTAGCGGGAAGCACTCCAAAGAGTGCCCAGGTGGGCGGAAGTCGCAGGAACTTGTCCGCGCCGAGCAAAATGTGCTAACAGTCGTTGAGTTGAATAAGTAGAATAAAATATTTTTCGAGAAGTCGTCACACTTGCTATTGAAAATCGCTTACGTTTAAAATTATTGAACCACCTGTTATCAGAACTAAACCTCTAAGGAACCAGGGATATTTTCGCAGCCTGTTCCTCTGATCGGTAGTTGTCCGTAGTTTTTTCAGTTAATTTCAGCTGAATGCCGGAGCAGTGAACTAACAATCGGGCCACAGATCGTACGCAATCTTTCCTTCTCTGTCCTCACCTCTCCCCTTCACACTTTCTCTCTCGCTCTCTCTCTTACATTTATTAAACCACAAACATGTCAAGAGATCAGTGCTTTTCTCGGTTTGATTTGATTTAATTTGATTTATTTGGTCAAAAAACAGTGAAAACTGTATATGACGTATGGGGGAGAAGATTATTTGCGCAGGTTTTCTTAAGTTCCACAATCTCTTCCCAACATTTTAACTATAAATACTATGGTTGAAAAGCGAATAGAATATAAAAAAAGATATAATAACAAACTTTAAAAAAGCGCGATATTAGCAACATTTGACAAACTAGATATTTCTTTCCCAAGTTATAGAAAACATACTTGCAACGGTAAACGAAATGCAGATACGATTTTTCTGCATTGCTAACAAAATAGTAACTCACCCTCAACTCTACTCCTACCACTAAAAGCTAAAGGAGTGCTCAACAAAACGTGCGCATAGTGAAGCTACATTTAAGTCCAGAAGCAAAACTAGGGGCCATTTCAGCATTTGCTCAATGGATCAGGGAAATTGGACAAAAACTTGATCGAGATGGGGGTCATTGACCCGGAAGCTGAAGTACATTACTTGTCACAGGCGTATTAAGTATTTTTTTAAATATATATCGGGTTTCGACGGTGCCCCGCTGATGGAAGAAGGGGGAAATCTCCAGAAGCCGATGTGTAGGTCGGCGGCGCATTCGCACTCCAGCGCGGAAGGAATCATCGATACTTCACCAAGAAAAAGACAGGGAGAGATGACTCAGTGCATCAACCTGATGTCACTGCAGTCCCTCTAACCGGGAGGTCCTAGGTTCGAGTTCCGAAGGCGGCAGGATTTTGCGACACTAGCTTGTCAGCTTGGTCGAATTCAGTTGTTGTCTGGAGGAGAATTCTAGAGGCCGGCTGCTCTCATCGGTAGTTTTCCGTGATTTCTCCTATTAACACCAGGCGAGTGCTGGAGCAGTACCCTAACAAACGGACCGCGCGCGATCTTTCCTTCCTCTTCCTTGTCCTATCCTCTCCTCTTACACACACACTTACACTATCATGCACTACACTACCACACATGCCGGGTGACCGGTCGGGAGCTTACAGCTTGTCTCGGCTGGGGCGATTTCCCACTGGTGGGAGATGCCTAGTTGAGGGGGAATCCCGCTAGTCGACAATAGGTCGGCGCCGGATCTCACCTTCCAGCGGGGAAAATATCATCGCCACCTACCGTAAGAAACAAACACGCACTACACTTACGGGACCAATGACCTAAGTAGTTCACGCGCCCGGAAACACGAATGAATCAATCAACCAAGAAAAAGCATGACGTGTCTGGAAACATCAGTCAAACCGAAAGGCGATTTGGAAGAAACTTTTAAGTTCACGAATACATTCAACTTACATACAGTGTAATTTAATCATTGCAGTTAGGTCTTCGTTAGACCGACACTTAATTGAACTGGTTGAGTCAGGAAACCCTTTTCCCTCTAAAGATTCGTTTGACGTGCGCAAAGTGATCACGATCATTTTCTGATTTCGCGAACTTTGTTGCAGTGGCGGTAAAATCGTTAAGACAAGAGAAATACTCTTAGTATCTTACTCTAATAAATGTGTTGTTTATATTATTCAACTAGTTTATAATGTTATGTTTTATTGCAGAAGTATATGTTCTGACACCGAGCGACGATAGGAGAGAGTTTTGTTCAAATTTGTACAAATGCAACATTGTAAACGCATTGCATGTGTTATATCTTTATAACAGCATTAAACACTTATCAAAGAACCAAAATTAATTTTGGAAACAAATTTCCACCGTTTTTCAGTTGGCAACAGTTGTTATTACGACGTCTTGCAGGGAGGACAAGCAGTGTGGGCAGGGCAGGCAGGAAGGACGTATGGGGAGGATAGACGGGGAAGACGGACGGGCAAAGACAAGCAAAGAGGACGAGTTGTACCGTAACATACCATTTTATGAACGATTGCTTTCAATGGAAAAAGTCGTTTATAATGCTAGTATAAAAAAATTAAAAAGCTAGGTACTGGGGTTCAAATTTCCATGATCCATGAACAACTTGTGATGTACAAAATTGGTTCACTGGAGATTTTCTCGGTGTTCTCCCGTACATCAAGTCTTTCTCATTCCACCATTGTTCCGTCACCATTTAAATCACTCATCACCCATACATCAAAACCATATCATCTCAAGTAATGGCCACAAGACTGGGTTCTGAAGAGCATAGTAAAGATAATCATCTCTTCTATAATTCTACCACAGGGAAAAGAGAAAAGACCTGGTGACCAATATTTTTACCAAGGCAAGAATCGACAGAGACTGAACATCCCGAGTTATAGTTGTTTCAATCGTAACATAAAATACGAATGATATAAGTTGTTACTGTGTAAAAGTATTGTCCTCCCTCCGCTAAAATAGGAATACTTTAATAGGAAAATTTTTCTTTACGTTGCATACTAAACCGATGCTTAATGATGAGAAGGTTCATGACGATGATGACTATAATAATAATAATAATAACTCACCAAAGCCGGTGACGTCTGTTGGATTGTGTACCATATTGTATGACCAACAAATCCAAACTGATTGCACGATAGCAGCAAACAAACCGGAAATAGTTATCCGGGATTTAGAGAAAAAATCGTGTCTACTTGTCGATGTTGCTGTACCTTGCGATCAAAACGTTGTAACCAAGGAGGCAGAGAAACGTCTTAAATATAAGAGTTTGGAAATCGAGATCAGCCTCATGTGGGGCGTAAAAGCACAGGTCGTCCCGTTAGTTATCGGAGCTCTGGAATTTGTTCGGCAAAATTTGTGTAAGAACTTAACTCCCAGGTAATTCAAAAGACTGGGAAATGCAAGAAATTGCTTTATTTGGAACAGCCCACATTTTTCGCGAAGTATTATAGAGGCACTGACAGTCCCTAGATCTGCTCCTTATATATCTGGTTGCAAACCTGCAGTAGATTTTATATTCAGCCGACACATAACATCTTTAGTCGTAATATAGAGGAATAATAATAGTAATAATGTAGCCCACATATATCCCACTAAAGACCAATGTATCCCGATTTCCATGGGGTGAAACCCTTCCTACGTACTAACCAACAAATTGTTTTCCAAATCCTGACACGTTCCAACATACTATAGTTACAAAAAAAACACTTCACAGATAATAATACTCCAGTAATGTTATGGCACTTCACAGATACAGAGGATTATTTACAAGTAATAATTCATTAATATTATTTGCATGCAATTAATACAAGTTAGTGTTAATTAATAGTTAATGAATGTTAGTGAAAATAATGATAGTAACTTCATAAATGCAAATCATGACAAAAAAGTTCTAGATGTGGGATATGACATACGTTACGATGTATTTTATCGTACTTTAATAAATCCCAATATAGTATTTGAGTAAACCCCTCGTGTCCGTGCGTGCGAATTTGCGGTTCCATCTCTCACGGTTATACCACTTCCCATGCACCAATCGAGACATACAAAGTGTCATTCAACGCGTCTCGGTCTCCTGACCGGGAACTGATAATTTTTTTTCAGATATGGCTATAAAATTCTAAGAAATTTCCAAAAACCTGTTTTTTCGTGTTTTGGCGCTGTGATCTTGGTGAGTACACCGGAAACTAAATCAACGCCATCTAAATAGATCTATGAAGGTGGCGTCGAGTACCAATAATACCGACGAAGCGAGGGAGACAGACAGAAACGGAGATAGAGGCGATGACGACGACGAAGAGAAGAAAAAGACGACGAAGAAGGAGAAGCAGACGAGGACGAAGACGAAGCAGACGACGAAGAAGAAGAAGAATAAGATGAAGAAAACGAAGACGAAAAAGAAGACGACGACAACGAAGAAAAAGACGAAGAATACGAAGCCTAAAACGACAAAGAATACGATGAAGAAGACGAAGACGAAGAAGACGACGGCGAAGAAGACGGCGAAGGCGAAGCAGACGACGATGAAGAAGACGAAGAAGACAAAGGAGGAGACGAAGACGACTACAAAGATGAAGAAAGAAAAAAGGAAGTCAAACAATATGTACATTTAAACATGTAGTTTAAAGGGTCGGCGACGTTACATTCAGCTAGTTTTATGTTTACCATTTACTACACATACAAGAATCAATTATCAATAAAAGCAGAAGCCGTGTTTTAACACAAGGACTAGAAAATACAGACACTGTAATTTTTAGAAAAATATCCTGTGAACAGTACATTAAACGGACTACACCCAAAAGGCTGTCGGACGTTGTAGCCCAAGAAACGGAAAACGGTGACTAGTTGGGGGAGGGGGAGGGACCGGCAGTGCTATGAAACCGAGCCGGCTGGAGGGGGAGGGTATCGGAACCCACGTCATCAGGAGGTTCGCAGCCCACGCCGCGCCGTCACTCTCGCTTTCGGCCGCCGCGGGGGAACAGCGGCCGCCGCAACACACGTAGACCGCCGCCCGCCCTCCCGCTCACCTTGCCAGCCAGCGCAGAACAGCACGCACGCAGCAGGTGAGTCCATGCCGCTTGGCTGGAGGCGTGCGCAGACGAAGCCCAGGGCCAAAGCGGGCACCCTCTGAAGATCTAAAGCTTAATACATGCATTAGTTACGCGAAAATCAATCAAACTTTTAGTTACACGAAGATCAATCAAACATGTAGTTACGGGATGATCAATCAAGCATTTACTCACTCGAAGATCAATCAAACATGAGGTTACGCGAAGATCAATCAAACATTTAGTTATGCGAAGATCAATCATACATTTAGTCACATGAAGATCAATCAAACATTAGTAGCTATAAGAACTGAGAATTTAAGAAAATTCGCAATCGAGAAATCAAAGTGTTTGTTGGCACTGCTTTTCTACTACAAATTTATCAATGTCCACAGTAAGTACAGTAAGGCATCGTCTCAGACTCGATCCTAGTAAAGCACTTTCAATCGTAATGTCTTCTTTTTATTTTGCTTATTGAAGGTCGCATGAACTACGAGGTTATTACCGACCACTATTGACTAACGTTAAGGGTATCTGTATACAGAATGAATTGATATGGTGATGATGAGAGGTGAAGGACGAATACAAATACAACCATGCCCCAGGCGAGACTCAAAGGCGCGATCCTTCGGCCCGAGATCACCATGGCACTATTGCTTTAGCGATCGCGGACACCCGGATCAGCGATCGTAAAGTTATTGTATCGTTTTCCTCGATGTATTACGCGATTTATTGTTTTTTGTTTAATTTGTTTGAGATCAGGGCACATATGCACACAGGGGAGACAAACACTTTCACGCACATATGTACTGCCAACAGCGATAACCTTTGCAGCGAGAATTTAAGCAGTTCGAGGAAACGTTCTTTAGAAATCGGTTTCCAGAAATGTTCAAGGACATTACACTTTTTAGTCTGGTAGAATGTGTGTGCGATCGCAGCTTTCTATTTGAAAGTCGCAGGGCACCTCACTCCAATCCTCATTTGGTTGTTGACAATGAATGTTTTGTTTGTAAGGAAAACAAATCCAGATGCGGGTGATTATCCATCTTCTGTTTATTTATTTAAACTTGAAACCATAGGAACGGTATACGCTTTTTCCAAATGTTTAATTAATATCTTTATCCAATAAGAGCAAGTTCCAAAAAATGAATAAGAGTGACTCATGTGACCTGCGAGTCGCGAATTGGACCACAATGTCTTAAGTAATAATTTTATTTCCTTATTATGTTAAATCCCTGATTTTTCGCATATTCTGTGTTTACCGCGAACACACCTCGAAACTTGCTTGAACATACTTGAGGAAAATCGAGTTACTTGGTCGTGTCAAACTGCATAAGTGCCGGTCAGTAGAGCAACTGCTCCATGTGTAAAGCCTAAAAATGAGGAGAGCTATACAGTAAAATCGGTTCATACGTAATGCATTCATTATTGATTCAGAAGTAGTAGTCTAATTTTTATCAAAAACCTGCAAATGAGTACAAGAGTTAAACATAAACAGATTTATAAATCAAATAAATCCTAAAATGCTTGAAAATTTCAATAAGAAGTACAAGGAATACAGAACCTGATAAAACTTTTCACAGAACCTTGTTAATTGGATACAGAGCTGAGTGCATGAATACATGTAAAACACAAATTAAATTATCGTTTCTAACATTGCGCTCCTTTCAACTGATAAATGTTTAAACAATAGTAATCGGTCTAGGGATTCGCTGGTAAAACATGGATGAAATAAATATAATAGGAACATTAACAACCTGATAAATAAATGTAAAGAATTAACTTCGATGCAACTACCGAACAACTTTAGTACCAAAACGGGTAATACTATCTGCAAACTTAAGAAAGTAACTATGAGACACACACATGTGCCTTTCGGGGAGGATAATGAGGCGTCCGACATTGAGAAAGGCGGAATTAAATGAAATGATGTAATGATAGTTCTTCATATCCAATCCACGTATGAGAATTGTTAAGAAAATAATGGCTACGTGTTTCGAGAAAAAAAAAGGGTAAAAGTCTCGCGTGAACGGGAAATTACCTGAAGTAGCAGGCGCTGTGAAGGCACCCAGTGACGCAGACAGTTCCGGTGCTGAATACCTTTCTCGAACCCTGTTTGGTATTTTTAATTTCCGCATATTTTCTATCTTTATTTGTCTTGTTATTAATTGTAAATTTTCGAAAAGCAGTTCGTTTTCATATTATCGTTTTCACTAGTGTCGCTATTTTATGTATTAACGTGAGACGAATTGTTATTTATAAACGGACAAATTAAAATCAGTTTGTGAAAGTTGAAGCGTAAGAAATATAAAAAAACATCTCTAGCCGGGATTTGAACGAGAGACCTTCACCATTCTCCGGAATTGATACCTACTGGGCTACGAGGTAATTTGACAGTGTCTACTCGGTGCCAGATCACTAGCACCGCAAGTCTCTTTACGAAACGCGCGTCCATTGTGACATAAGAATGACTAAACTTGATATGAAGCACTATTTTTTCGCATATTCCTCATATTCCAACCTAGAATGCACAGTTAGGTTGTAGGTAGGTATGACTGCTTATGTTGAAGTAAAAAAAATTATATGCATTAGAAGTGAATTACAAGTAATTTCGGAATCACGCTACAAGAGAAGATAAACTGGATATCAAAACGTTCTTTCATATCCCTCGTACCTGAAGATCTTACATTTAGTATGAAATGTATACATTTTAATTGAAAAGGAATGCATGTGTGAATATTCAGAGCCTAATTCATAGACGACGCGTAATGAAAAATGATGTTGCAATGAGTGGTCGGTCATTTGAGAAAAAAGGAGTATTTGTAAATAAGAATTGGCCACTAAAAAGCACTCATTTTAATCGTCAATTTTTAGTCGCACCGTAAGTTTACTTTCCGAGAAAACAAAAACAAAAAAGTTCACAAACTTGCACTAAAAGACCGCAAGTTCTCAAAATTTTGTTTACAAAACCACATCAGATTTCCCCGCGTATTTAAAATCGTGAGAATAGGTCTTTGATTAGGTGCGTTTTACACACAAAAGATAAAGGACGCAAACACGAAACATACTGACGTATCCGTCCGTGTTTGTTAAACTAATTTACAGTTAACTGTTGAAGTAGAAAATATTCATGAGAATATGGTACTACATTTCTCACATCCGTATGCCGCCTGCACGGCCAAAGGAAGGAAAAGTGCGCCTTCTCTAGAGTGCAAATATAGAGGAAACGGCGGAACTCTGAGAGGAGAACCTGAAAGGGAAAGTAATTGCTTCCAAAACCATCGACTCCCACCAACAGGCTTCTTTTCTCTCATGTGCCCACAGATGCGGATGATGATAACAATCAGTGATAATTTATCACCGGAAAGTCAAGATGCATGCTGCTGCACATTTGATTGACGATGTAACTGTGAATAATATAATTATACTTATTAAACAATATAATTATCATCATACAATATACTTTTCATCATAATTATATGTTGCTGCATAATAATTTTCGTCTCTTTGTTATTTTTTCATTACTGTGTAAATTGTAATTCTGCTTAAGTAACATTTCATTTAACATTTAGTTGTATTAAAATAATGCTAAGGTATATTTAAATTTGCATGTGAAGACATTGATGAAGTTCTTAATCAGTTAATAGGTGAACCCTTGCGAAAAATCTGCATTTTGTAAATAATAATTATTTTAAAAGTGAAAATAGTTTCATAGTGGAATATAATGCCGTGAGGCCCGTCCCTGAACTAGGCGTTAGAGCATTATGGACTCGGTACTTTGCTAGAGTAACCAACCCAACATTGCTAATCGTTCGGAATAATTTTCACAGAAAATTAAATAGTCCCTTTAATTTTATCGTGAAAGATTATTTCTATTTTTTTTTCTTCAATTTCACTTTTCATGGATTTCGGGATTCTTCATTTTTCTGACCATCCATGATATGGAGTGGGAGCATCAAAAAGAAATGAAATATGCAAAAACGTAACAGAAATTTCAAAAATATCGTAGGTTGTCGAAAACTGCTTAAGAAACAATTCGAACATCACCTGACTCGCTTCATTTCTTCCCACGTTCTCCACCTACCCCTCACCATTTCCTTACTTGTACATCCAGAACTCGGGTATCCATAGAGATCACCTGTTCCCGTAAAAGTTGTGTTGCTTGAGGAGTTATTCCCTATCCAGCTGTAGTTCGCGGCTTGGTGTCGATAGTTTCGTGTATGTTGTCTTGTATACTTAGCCTAGGATATTTTTCTTGGTTTGATTTTGGATAAGATTATTCGACTAAAAAATCGCTCCTTTTGAAAAACTGAAAACAAAGTGCAATAATGTGACTACATTAAAAGACTGAAAATGAATAGCCTCAAACATTAATTTTATTGAAACATACCTGTAATTGCAATGTACGACAGCGCATTTGAGAAGAATAACATGATACTTGTGAATAATAATACTAATAATTATTATCTTATTATTATCATCCCATAAATAATTTACTTTTTTTATATTCTGGCCCTCAAGAAAATGTGCGCAGGTAAATCTCTTTCCCCACACGTCATATATAGTTTTTACTGTTTTTTTGACAAATAAATAAAAAAACCATAATTATTGTCTGAAGACATTTTCAGAGCGAATAAGGCAACCTTTAATATTACTAACAGGCGTTTTCTGCGACCTGTTTCCTAGTGAGCAATATCCAATTACACATTCATCAAAAGAATATCTTCGTTAACCGAATGGTCTGAGAAAGCTGTTTTATGATCTTGAGTCACTCATCACGAAAGCGCAAGATGATGAGAATACCATAGGCGGGGGCAGACTCCAACAAGAGAGGAGGCAACAACATTTCTGAACCCTTCAGTCCGCTTCTGTCCCCCACTGGAGCCCATATTATATCAAACATTTTGTTTACAAATGAATTATTTTACTAGAAAACTAATGATGCTAAAGGTAAAAAAACTATCTTCATAAATGTAAAGAAAGAAGCCGAAACAATTTTGAATATTTCTAATTTTCGAAATATTGCAAACATGGGACCTGCACCATTCTTTTAAACGACGTCCACATTATTTAATAAAGACGTCCATAACAAAATTTCATCATACATAATGGATCAATTTTTTTGAAAATTTTGAAATTGTCCCAGAGGTTTCATGTAAAGTAGCCCCCAAAATTAAAATATCGGTTTCAAAATCAAGGGGTCACGACATCAGACGGATCGATTGGGGAATATCAATTTTGGAGAAAATCGACTAAACAGGTTAGCTGCAAGCGGTGTTCACAGACGAACAGATGTTTTGCCGTAAACCGATTTTCCGATATAAAGGAGCCACAAAAACATGGGGTTAGAATTACATCACGTTTTAGAGAATTCGTTTCTAATTTAGGAATTGGATTTATGCACTTTTACGTTTCCACGGCCCTGTAATAAGCCTTTTTATGCCGAAAATTCGCCGTTTCCCGCGCAGCATTACATAACTTTCTTTCTACTGCGTAAGCGGTAGCGAGAAAGTAAATAGGGGAGAAATCATGAATGGGTCGTATTTACGGAAGCACTATGGGAATCGTTTCGAAATGTTCACAGGAGCCACCCCCATCCCCCAACCCCGCGCGGACGCCTACGGCGAATACAAATATCGTACTTATCGTGTTCACTCACGGACCCTGCATCAGATACCTGAGAGGGAAAAGATGCACAGAGAATCAACGGGAGAAAGCGTGCGAAACGAGAGCGTCATGCAACGGGTGTCACTCCGGTGCACAAAGCTCATCCCGGGATGCGGTTCAAGGATTCGATGCACGGGAAAACTTCACGCTACTACCACGTCTTTAACTTCACTATTTTGGGGTGAAATCTCGTAGAGTTTTCCAATATAATCCATGCGAATGCATGTTTTTATTTGAGCTTTGAAGATCTTTCGACTTTGTAATTATTTTTCTTGACAAACTCATTTTAAGAAATGCATACTTTTTCCGTGCACGCTTGCACTTTGGTAGTTTTTGAGAAATATCATGCTTGGACATTTTTTTAAATAACATTTAAACTGTTTAACACACTATGGAGAGGAGGGCTACTCAATGGACGCTTCCCTAACCCACAAACAAGTTGATTTCTGAATACAGATGAAAATGAACGTTTTGGGTAAGAATTGATAAGAAAATATTCGCCGTACATATAAATCAAACGATCTCTCTTAGCCGCAAAATTCTATTCCAAAATATTAAAGATCCCTTCCGCCATTCACTTTCATTTAAGTAAGCAAAATCGTCATCGCAAAAGATTAAAAAGAAAGCTACCGAGAGAATTTTTCGTTCTCCCATTGACTGAACTGATGAGTCTTTTCTCGTGATAAATCATATAAGCACGATATTGTATTATATCTAAAACTAGAATATTATCTATGTATATATCTACTACTAATGTATTTATCTTATGCGGCTGCAGAGGGCCAATGGCCAAGCTAGAATAAATTTAAAAAAAATAAAGCAAACGAATCGCTCATTGTTGCTTTCACAACGCCGCGCTGGCAACAACGCAATGTAAGAGTGCCGCGCTGTCTGTGAGCTGAACCACGGGTGTCTCAATGTAGAGACGGCCGTCCTGAACTCGTCACTGCCATCGCCGCTGCCGCCGCTGAGACGCCGCCGCTGAGACATATTATTGACTTCTATTTTTTAAGGTTAAATTACGCATTTATTTGTCGGATTCGTGTTAAGATTTACTGGAAAATAATTAGTTTTCTTACCTCATGTTCTACGATTTGTAATAAGTTCTAAAAAAAATGATGACAGAAATGTGTTGACATGGACAGAAATTGCAGTATAATAATATTATGTAATTGTTATTGAGGGCGAGAAAGTATGTGATTTTTTAGCACCACTAGTTGTTTGAGTATTCAGAAAACGGCTCTAAATGTAGGCTTATATCGTATTTATGAGCGCCTTATAAGTGAGATGGTTCATGAAGATGGTGCTAGCAACCATATTTTATTGATGCTGGACATTTTACTTCCATTATTATGAGCTAATTATAACTCCTATTCAAAAATTTCGAGTTATAATAGATCTCCAGAAAATCAAAGTTAGAACAGTGCTGACTTGACGCAGTCATGGCTATTTCTTTTACAGAATACGCCCTTTCCAGCTGATCTGCTAGTTTTTGACAAAAATTATAATAAATTATTTGTCACCGAAAGCGTCATTTCAAAAATCATTATTGAATAGTGAAAGTATTAATTTGGTGGAGCCAGAACCCTAAAGTGGCTTAATATGCACTTAATAAAAAAATAATAACGGCATAATTTTGATCTAAATTTTACTGCAAATTAAAAAAGAACTATCCTAAATAATTCATTAAAGAAACTGATTTTCAAAATTTGCGGACCTTCAAGTCACCCGTTCAATTTTTTCCAGATTATTATACCTCAAAATGCTTGATTTGTGGTTACATTAACTCCTGATTAATAATCCAATTTCTATAAAGCGGAAATGCGAACTTTACCGTAATGGATATTTGGTAACTTTATGCGGCGTACCACGGCTTTTAAGAGCACGTGTCCCGTTGCTGCGCAAGGCACCTTCTGCTCCCGCGGCGGAGGGACCGTGACGAAACCCTGGCCTACGTGGTGGGGCCACATGCGCTTCGGTGACTGCGACCGCGAAGAAGCTTTTCCGGAGTTCTACGAACAAGGAAGTTTTGGTAGTGTTAACGATTCTGAGAAATTTACTCAGGAATGGACGAAAGTCCCAAGCAATTGGCTGTTTTTATGTTTAATACACAACTTTTTCCTTTAAACGTGACCCTGTAATGTACACATTAGACTCGGAAATAATATATGATTATTTTTTAATAATTAATCATTTTTATATTGGTTTGGTAACGTATTACTTCTTATTTACTGACGTAAAGACTAGCCACTTGTATTTGTGAAGTTGAATATAGTTTTTTCACATTTGCAACCTGTCGGTAATAAAAGACTACTCTCTGTACCAATGATAGGGAGAATTGCGGCTAAAACCGGTAATTAAAAAATGCTGTAGAGGAGGCATGTCAAGGACGGGAGAAGGTAACTAGCTCTTTAGAGTTCGCAGGCACTGTATTCAGAGCAAGTGGTGCTATATTTAAAAGTAAGGGTTGCACAAATGCTCCGGAGCGCCGGCACTGGATACCTGGTCTATGTCAGTCCTTTGAAGAAGTCAGTCGACAATATTTCGCAAAGCCACTCTTAATTGCCATTTCCTCCACTTAAGGGTCAATCCATTTTAAGTGGTCCAGAATTTAATAAATTGGTCGCTCGACCATCTCGAAAAAAAATCATATTTTGTACGTAAATTTCCTCATTTTTTTGCTGTTCAAAACCATTTTTAACTTGTTTTTATTCTACCTGGTTTACAAATGGCGGCCATTTTTGTTTCGCGCCGTGCACCATTTTTCGCGTTCGCAGATATTTACTCTTTCCTAATTTACTCAGCTCCAGGTGGATCTAGCATTCTAGAATAAAAAGCATTCGATTCAGCATACTCTGGCCTGCAAATCGAAATATTATTTACCTATTTTATATGTTTTTATTTGGGGGATATTTGCAAACAAATCTATGGAACGCGAATGAACGAAATTTGATTTTCAGAGAGTAATTTTTCAAAGAAGGAATAGAATCTAAGCCTTAATTTTTTCTGTGCTTTTACACACAACAGTATAGTTACGTTTTGTAAAATATCATTGGTATACAACGCACCCCTTGAAAATTACATCCTCTTGAAAATTGGAATTTTGGATTTTTTCCCAATTTTGAACTGTTATATCTCTGTTGGGGGACCAGACAAAAATCTGAAAATTGCACACATGCTAGACCGCTATCATACCAAACTTCAGTAAAAATTACAACTTTTAGATTTAATTCTAAGTATTTTTTAAAAAATTGCAAACTTACGAAAAAAAGGGTTTCATTTTCCCATTGAGGATACTTTGTGCCAAGTAGTAATCACATTATTTTGAAGCTATTTTAAACTAAAATCTACATTGATTTAAAATAATTAATTATACTTCATAATTAATGTACCTAAAAGTGACCAAATATATAATTTTCAATATTACGGATACTTTACTCTTTCACAAACTTACAATTTGACATCTACGTCCGTAATTGAAGAATTGTTATCTTGATTTTGGAAGCTGAACCACTTAAAACAAAAATTGTTTGGATTGTTTGCATGGATCCCATGTGCACGATCTGACGTGGTAACTGAACGATTGATTGATTCGTGTTTCCGGGTGCGTAAACATCTTAGGTCATTAGTCCCGTAAGTGTAGTGCGTGTTTTTCTCTCTGGAGGTGGCGATGATTTTTTGCCCGCCGGATTGCGAGATCTGGCGCCGACCTACCGTCGACTAGTGGGGTTTTCCTCTCAACCAGATATCTCCCATCCAGCGGGTCACCGCTCCAACCGGGACAAGCTGTAAGTTCCCGACCGGTCTCCCGGCATGTGTGATTGTTTAGTGCATGTTAGCGTATGTGTGTGTGTGTAAGAGGAGAGGAATAGGACAAGGAAGAGGAAGAAAAGATCGCGCACGGTACGTGGCCCGGTTGTAGGGCACTGCTCCTGTATTCGCTTGGTGTTGATCGGAGAAACCACGGAAAACTACCGATCAGAGCAGCCGGCCGCTAGAATTCTCCTCCAGACAGCGACTGAATTCGACCTAGCTGAAAAGCTAGTGTCGAAAATCGTGCCGCTGTCGGGATTCGAACCTAGGACCTCCCGGTCAGAGGGACCGCAGTGACATCAGGTTGATGCACTGAGCCATCTCTCCCGGTGTGGTAACTGAATCATTGACGTATCTTATTGTGTAACGTACTTGTCAAGACTGAATAATTTAGGCAGTTTCCCTCCAGGCGCTCTCTGTGACTGAGAGTGTGCGTATTAACCATCGTATAAATTACCTCACCGTCTGCGGTAGCGGAGCCTCTGTAGAACGCACCTTCTGGCCTCCATTCATCGCAGATAAAGGACGGCGCTTTCGACAGTACTTGAAGCGCGTTACGTTTTTCTCGCCTGGAATATTACGTCGGCGCCGCCGCGCGCAATGTCATTGTGCAGTAGACCTTCTCTCTTCATCATTAGCTCCACGGTTGGGCGGCGCCGCGACCGTTGGCTCGACTTGAAGTGCGATTTTCCCCGTATGCGGCGTGCGTCTGGTGCGTAAGGGAAAAGGAGGTCACGTGATGAAACAGGCTTAACGACTAGTTTGACTGTTGGTGGTTTCGGGGTTCGAATTTTCTCCGGGAAACTTACCGTTTGCCCTGTCCATTGCAGAAGACACAGGTAAATATTGCGAGCAATAAAATATCTGAGATTGTCTTTCTTTAGAAAAAAAAACAAAAAACAACCGAAACCATTTTGAACATTTCAGTTATTTATGGAAATAATTCAGCGATAAAGATTATTGTTGGCAAAGACCGGTCTAAATTAATTTTACCGCCACATATTTACTTAAGAAATGAATAACATACGAAATAAAATTGGAAGTTAAGGTATGATAAGGTAGTGATTTCCAATTTTCCAAAATAAAAAAAAGGAGAGGCGACAAAAATCCTTTGCAAGGCTATCTTCTAAACATTGATGAAGTAGGATTTGAACAATAGTTACTAATATAGGTAATAATAGTTCTTAAAAGTTAATAATAGTTATTTGAATAATAGTTAAGAACCGAACAATTTAATTATATGACGCTTACTGAAATTAAAAAAACAACAACTCAAAAATACATAAAGTTACACATTTTAAAGAAAAAACGCAGTGCTTCCAATAAAAGAATCCACTTTATTCACACCAAAAAAATGTGATACCACATTAAATATTTGGTTAATATAAAAATGTGATTGTTTTGCCATAAGAAATACAATCCCTCAGATCAAATGGTATTTGATGATTTCAACAGCATCTGGTGCTGCGTAACCGATTACAGATCAGCAGCGTAGTGTCTCTGCACTACTCGACAAAGTGCCTCTAGACAGAATGTACTTACAAACTTTATCTTGCAAACTGCGCTGCACTTTCTGTGATGAAACCCTGAATAATACTGCTACCGCAGGGGTTCGTCTTCACAAGAAAGCATTGCTCTCACTCATACACAGATACCAAATTTTATTTTTCTCTTCTGGAAAACGGGAAGTCTTCACGGATTCTTTGCCTATTACGGTTCTTTACTTGTATTTCAGTCTCTTACAGTTATATTTATTCTACTATTTTCTTTATCCTATCACAGGGTACGAACTACTAACCATAAACATGAGCCTAATTAACCATTTTCACAGATAGCTCTTTCTTAATAACCATTTTGGAAATAATAACATCATACTTAGCCCATATAACCGATTTTGTAGTTATAATTCTTCTCATTTTCTCTTCCACCATAATCAATCTTGAGCTACTCTTATCCATTTTGTTCCTGCTACACATTGTATCTCTCTGCACTATCTTGTCTTCTGTCTTGACACACTTCTTTCCGTGACTTTCCTACTTCAATTTTTGTTTCTTGGCTAGTACTATAGCGTCAATTAATTTTGCCTTTTTCTTATTGTTTCGTTCCTTATTTTTTTGTGTATTTTAATGCATATGTGTAAAATCTTTTCCACTTTCCTTCGACAAACCCTGAGCTGTTTCTTTTGTTTTTCTGTTAGAGGCCCAGTGTGTGCCTCGTGCAATACATCACTATCCATTACAGAGTTTTTCACTTCAATTTTTTGCGTTTCGTCTAAAAGAAATAACAAAAGTGACCCAAATTTAGACCATGGTAATTCTATTTCCTCGTCTGATCTGTTTTGAAAATGTACCGTCTGACTATAGATCATCTGACTATATTAGATTGCAATAATCACCATTACAATTAATTATTTCTAGAAAATGACTTTCTTGGCGTTTTGAAACATTTTATTCTTCCAATTTACAATACTTCGACCCTATAGAGTTAGATAATCCTCTTTCGAACACTATTTAGTGGAGTTCTTTCTTGATGCGTGAATTGTTTGAAGAACTATATGTCCAAGTGATTGGTGTCGTTGCAAAACAAAGCTATGCGTGTCGCACCAACTGTTTCTACCTTTCGTAACCACTTCGTCGGGGTCGATTCAGCCACGTCACGTCACGGTTGCAGTTTCTCCTGGAAGCAGACAGAGGCGAAGCATACACGAGTAAAACATCACAAAGGACAACTACTAGTCAATGAAATTACCCCAACGAGAAAATTATTGACCAGAGAAGGAAATGTTTCTCGTAGGTATCTACAACGAAGATAGAAATAAACAATCATTGTTATTCTAGTACGCTCAGTGAAAATGTAACTGCATGTTGAAATTGTAATTCAACATTGATTCAAAAAGAAATTCGAAGTTTTGAGAAAGCAAAAATAATAATAAATAAAGAGATCATTCGAAATTATATTTTAATTCATACACATAACGTGATAATACAAATTTCAATCAGGAAAAAAATCAAGCAATTTTGTTTTTTGACAGTAGAACATTTGTTCTTCATTTGCTACTTTCGATATACTCACATTAATGTATACGTATACTTCTGCGTAGGAATGTGCCTTTAACAGCTAAACTGTTATTTGTTAACAGTTAACGTTTAGTAACTGTTACGCGATATGACAATTATTTCATTTAATCCGGTATTGGCTGTTATCGGTTGATATTCATAGTACTCCAATCTATTGGGCCAAACCCGAACTACTACAAGCTTTCGCGGCAACCATTTTGTACAATACTTTCACTGCATGTAATCAATCGTGATTAACAAGTGTTGAAATTATAGATTCATTACTACATAATTCGTCATTATTATACACCAAGTGCCACAATATTTTTATATTTTATGGTATACGTATGGTATACTACTATAAAAATTTTGTCCTTTAAATTAAATCCGTTCAGTATGTTTGTTAACTTCTTTCTGTCCCATTAGAGCTTATGTGAGATCCACTAATATTTACCAAAGTGCGATAGAATACAATGTGTTACGGTCACTCGTCACTTCACTATGAACATGTGTCATATTCGAAAGAATATTTGCAAGCTGATCACGAATCACTGTTATTTTAGTAATATTCTATACACATTAGCTACTCATCATATTAACTATTATTCTTCCTTGGCAGTTCATGGGTTTTCGTTCATATCAGCTGTTCTCTGGCCGTCCCTGCCCAAACATGTTTGGGAAAGTAGTGCAAGCAGCCGTCGTAAGGTAGCTGCACACGCGTTACGGTGCTACCAACGTTATTCGTTTTGCCTGGTTTAACACTTAGCAGTCGCCACAACTGATTTAACTCTTAACAGACGGCCATGTTAGGTTGCTGATCATGGACCTGTTATTTTTCAACTGTTATTAATAACCGCTATTACGAGTCCACTGTTACTCCGATAACAGTTATTGAAGAAAAGCCGTTAAGCCCATCTCTACTTCTGCACGACGGAATAGGTTCCCTGGTTTAATACCAGTTACAGAGACATTTGCACGTAGGAAGAATCTTAAAAGTAGAATGGTCTGCTCCAAGAAATAAAATTTGCTTTACACTTTCGAAAAGAGTATAAATTGATTGTGAACATCTTTTCTATTTATTCAATTTGGAGGAATTTGAATTTTTATTGACTGGAATAAATCTAACACAAAATTATGAATGAACAAGAATAAGAACAATCGAGAGGAGCTACCAAATATTAAATAAAAGTAAATGGGACATTCCAGTCATATTCCTCTTCCATTCTCGATTGCCCGAAACAAGTACTTTCCCCAAGATACTTCGATATCTTGGATTCCTCTCTGCATTGAATTTCCTAAAATCGCGCTACTTCTTCGGAGGGAAGGCTACAAGTTCAGAACAAGTATTTCCCACACGCGAACTGAATTATAATTTACACGTCCTCAATGAATAAACATCGAGCCCAAAGTAATCCCGTTCACCACATTCAATGTCCATCTTCACTCTCAATCGAGAAGAACAAATCTTTCTCTGCAGTGTTACCAATGAGCCGACTGCACAAGCCTTTCTACCATCCAACACTAAGAATTCACTGTATACGCAGAACTTACCATCGAACTTAGCTCTCTCTAATGTCCCGACCTAGAGAAATTTGGTAATACAATGGGAACTCCATAATACCAACTTCAATAACCTATGTCACGTTTTTTCATCCATACCATTTTGAATCACAATATTTTGTCATAAGCATTGTGTGTATTGTCGTGGGGAGAGTTCCTTGATGTAATATCTCAAGTGAGTGACTTTCGTTTGGGATTTTACAGTGATCGAGCGGTTTTGTGAAGCTTTCAGTACTGCTCAACACTACGACTAATGAGAGAGTGAAAGGCCATGCAGTGTTGGCGAGGTCTAGGAAGAATAAGGAAACTGCGTGTCATGCGTTCTAGGGAATGAGTCGTACAAAATAGAACTGCTACATGTTAAATAAGAGGAAATTCAGGTAATGTACTCGAAGGTAATTCAGAACTTCAAAGTTAAATATTTCACTCTGATTCTGATTTATTATCATCCACTTTTCCAACCTCTCTCGCCGAGAGAATAACGTATTGTATGTATCATTTCATTTGAATTTTTAATATCTTCGAAATACAACAAAACTTATTTATTGTCGATGTGCTGGTTATTTATTAGTAATACTAAAGTGGTAATGCAAGCTGACATCGTTTTTACTCACATTTTTCTAGTACGTACGTAATACAACGTAAACGTGTATTGTCAACATCGTCTCCTATATTATTTCAGTAGTATATCATCCCTTTGCGGCTCTCACACGCAACCAATCTTTATAAATGACGTCTCTAAAGAAAGAATTTCACGGAGACGTGAAGAATTGCACTTAGACTTTACATCTATTAAGGATTTGTTTAAAAAACTCCTGTAAATATTCATGTAAAATGCAACGTGCAATGCACATGAGGATTTTTGAATCTATATCTTTAAATAACGAAGCGTTCTAGGGCCTTAGAAACTAAACTTTTGAGACTATAAACTTCAAAGAAACGTTCTTCACACTATGATCTACAGGACGAGATCATCTTGGCCATTCTATTACATTTTTGCTTGTTTGACGCTTCTCGATTCTACTTCACCTGTTCAGAGCCTGTTGAATCTGCAACTGTATGTGAAATTACTAATTACTGAATATTCTATGCGATTAATTACACGGGTGTATCTCATTGCACGGTAATAAAGTTACATAAGAAAAATTTGCATTGACAAGGGTATATTATATTGTTATCAATTACAAGGTGACGTAAGGAACAAGGATAAGAGGGTCTTGAAGAAAAACATATTACAGACTTGGTAGGGAAATGGAAAAATAAAGAAGAGTGTGGAGTACAGTATGCGAGAGTTCTTGCATGAGTACGCTGGTTCATTGTAATTTGCATTGCATAGTTATCTGTATAAAGTCTATCCTGAGGCGTTATTGTAGGTGAGAGTATAAAGAGATTAATAAAAATATGCACGTCAATTTTCTATATTACACAATAATTTGTGTGCTGTAGACAAAGAAGAGGCAACATGATGTCATGAAAGAAGTACCATACAAAACCATCACCAGCTGTGTTGATAATGATCGATATAAAGACGTGTAACAAGCGAGAAAAAGGTGATATTTCAACAATTGTAGCTTTTATTAGGAGCAAAGTACTTCAGTTGTGATGACATTTAATACAAGAAAACACGTTCTTTATATTTGCTCGTTTTTCATTTGTTTCTATCGACCGACCCGTCACGTCACTTGCGGAGCCTAGCCTAGAGAATATGGCGACAGGCGACCCTGTGACCCGCTTCCATGGGTGTGTGTCTGTGTGGGTGAGTGAGGGTGAAGAGGGAGGGGAGGCGGTGCCTCGGGGTCCATTCCGCAGTTTTCCTCCTGTGTGGTTAGAAAGAGCTCGTTTCCAAAGAGCCAACGCGCCAAACCTGCTTCGCTGAGGCGTACGCTACGGCGCGCTCTCATCCGCACCACTGACCCACATCACTGCGGCAGCGGTGGCCTGTTTACTTCTCATTCACAACTTTTTACCCAGACGCCTGCTTGCGATGTGATAACTCTCCACAATTTTTAGTTTCCCTCCTGCGATGTATTTACGTAGTAAAGAGAAAGTATTGTAACGCTGCAGTGACAATTTTTCTTTAAAATAACTCGTATTGTTAGGCCCTGATATCAACAAAATGGAGAACGCTTGTTCTTATATATAGTTCATTACTTCCTCTAACACGTACAAGTCGGAATAGTATAGTATGATGTTGTATAGACTGAATTCACGTTTTGCGGTTCGGGGTTATTGCGAAAAAATTGGTTTATGGCAAAATGTTTGTCCGTCCGCCTGTTCGTCTGTTTGCCCGTCCGTTCACTGTCAACGCGGGCGCCTAAACCATTCAGACTATATTCTCTAAAATTTATATTCCTCAATCAATCTGTCCGAACACGAGGTCCTGCAATTATTAAACAGACAATGGTATTTTACATGAAGTTTTACATATCGAAGATAGAGAATCTTCTTTTGATTGAAATTTTTTTGTTGAAATTTGTTTGAAACCTTGCTTTGTGCTCCCAGAGATCAGAATGGCAATGGCAAGGGTGCACATTTATTACCAAGTTTCTTGGGGAGCATTGGAAATGACGTAAAATTCCTCGACATATGTATTCCATAATGTATCATCTGAATGTGATGTGCAATACATATTTTATTGTGGAAGAGTATTTCTATTTTACCCATCCATAGGAATACATACGATGTTAGATGTGTAGTTCTTTAAAAGACAACGTAAGTTTTCAGCGATGGCGTACGACATGAGTGGTGGATTTATTTGACCTTAACACAAGATGAATTTTGTGCGTGATTAAGTACATAAGTGCTGCGATGCAGGCGAGATTTTGTGGTGTGGTTTCCTGTCAGATGGTGATCGTTGACCGAAGTGTGGAAGAAAATGAATGCCCAATTTATAAAGCAAATTTATTCTAAATCAAATGACATTTACAAATGTGACGATCATATATGTAATGCAAATGAGTTCAAAAATCGATTATCACTTGCTTGGCCTTTCACATTCTATTCCCTCCCTTTACCTAACAGAGTTTTCCCAATTATTTTCTGCCAGCTGTATCCTCCTTATTATTGAATTACATAACTAAAATTTATAAAACGTACTCTTTCAATTGATTGAACTATATAATTTTTGAAAAGTTACTATTATTGTTGCAGCTGTAAGTGATCTATCATTGAAATCCTAAAATTCAACGCAATCAAATTTACTGTTTTTTAATTAGAAGCATACTTCTTTAGCATATTTTATACCTCTGAATTGCACTGAAACTAAAAACGTTGTCCATCTGCTTGTACATTTCAACCATGACGTGACGTGATATGATCTAGAAAGGAATCTGAGGGCTTATACATGGCATTTTTATGTAAGATATTCGATTTTTTTGACACTGATGCATTTTAAAAAGAAATTATTAACATCAAATTTAGTCTTCCGAGTTCTCTTCATTCCGACAACACACAGTAACAGTAACAATGTACTCTTCCTGTTCGACTTTTTAATTCACCCTCCTTCTGAACTCTCGACTTTTTCTTGCCGTCATCCGACGAAGATACGTTGACCTAAAAGAGTGTATTAAATATTTTAGTTTAATCTCTTATTTTATGTTGACATTCCGGAAGATTTGAGAGAAAATTATCTCCTCTTAGTTTGTGTTTTCTATTTTCCCCTCCTGGCAGGTTCCCTCCTCCGACAATTTATTCACGTCCATTTCCCACTGTCTTAAGGTGCTCCGACCTCACCTTTCTCGACCCGAAGAAACGGCGACGGGAAAGTTATGAGACAAATCCCAACAACTTTCCTCGCCGCTGCGATCTGAGCCAAAGTAAACGCAATCTGAGATAAAACTGCCATCATGCGACGGTTTACAGTGGGACGAAACCGCTAAAACAGTGCGTAAGAAATGTTTGACGATTTCAAATCAAACTTTTCAATAAAGAAAAGTATTTTATAACATAGAACGTGTGGAAAAAAAGGTAAACAAAATCTTATGAAAGATAAATTTCAACAACCGGTTTTCACTTACTTTTACCAACATTTCGTATTACTTTGAACGTATACTTTAAAGACTGATAGTCATCAGTTATTCGAATGTTATAGAATAGTATAATATAGTATAGTAATGTCCCTTTTCCATTCAGTGTCATGACATTTAGGTCCTGTTTTTTCAATAGGTTTTATTTCCTTCTTCAGTGACTTCTTTCATGTAGGTTCATGAAAATCTATAATTACATTCTGAGAAGTAATTGGGTTTTCCCCGGTTATGTCAAGTGTTGGAGTGGATATCAGTCATCACGAATCGCTGTATGTCGAAACTCTTCCATTATCTCCCTATCTTCAGGGAAGTAGGCATCAACTTGGCTGGTTTCCTCGTGCGTGGCTGCGACTCCATTTGGACCCAGTGTAAAAGCGATGCCTTGCGACACGTCGAAGGACCCGGAAGCGCGTAGCGACAGGGGGCGGGGCGCGCGACCCGCGACACTGCCACCCCGTCCCCCCTCCCCCTCCCCCTATGGCGCGCTGTGTGGCGGGCGAGGCGTCCCCGCCGGCGCTTTCCTTTGTTCTGCGCGTCCCCCTCCCCGCCGCCGCCGCCTCCGGGCAGCTCGGCTCGCGCTCTCTCCGCACCCACGCGCCTCGCTACTCGCGATCGTGTGAATTGGCTGCAGCTGAACCGCACAGAAAAAGCTAGTGGTGCTTCCAACGCACATACTTTCTCGCTATGCTTCTATACGGTCAATATTGCTATTCCACTACTTCATAAACCAGCAAAAGTGCATTATACCAGCAAACGTTTTCCGTACCGAGACCCGACATCCGATACGCAAAGTCAACGATACTACACTTATACCACTACGCCACACCAACACCGCATGTGTCAAACAGAGCCATGAAAGTATAGAACCGACCTATAAAGTGGTAAATGCATGATATAGAAACAATTGATACGATGGTACATACGCTTTACAAATACAAAAAGAGAAGTAAAAAAAAATAAAAGTTAAAAATTTGAACAAATATATGCAGACATTTCCAGTGCAATTATAGCAATTACTTATATTTTTGTCAAAACGTAATTCTATCGGTTTTATCATTAGGAGCCGGTAATTGTCAACATGCGAAAAACATGTCTTTCAGACACGACCAAGAAAGGCAGCGGTGAACCGCTTTACGAAGTATTCGTAAGGCTAGAAAGTAATAATAATTTCGGAACGGTTAGGGATTGTAAGTTCATCGCATGCCTTCTGGTTATATTGTATTACAACTTAACGTGAAAATGCTCAGAATTTACCTTAAATTCTTTCATACAGATATAAACTAGACAACGGTTGATTTGACATGTCACACGCTTCAGAAATCGAATAACAGACTTGAAATATTGTTTAAAAGATGCAGTTAAGGAAAACACAGACAAGGCCTGTCTATTTATCTGCATTTATTCTATTCGTGAGTAGAAGTACTTCAAATGATTTTCAATAAAGTATCTACACTCTTCAATGCTTCTTCCTGCAACATCACATTCACCAAATTAAAATCCCCATCCGGGGATCGAACTCGGCACCTCCCCTATTGAAGATCTCAACCCGAAGGTGCTTTATCTAGCCGCGCCACGGAAATGACATGCGGGCTAACTACGTATATTTTAGTCAAAACGTATTTGTATCAGTTCTATCATTAGGAAGCCGGTAATTGTCAACATGCGAAAAACGTAATAATAAAATAATAATAATAATAATAATAGTGACTTTATTTATGTGGCGAGACTCGGGCCATCAGGCCCGCTCTTCCGCCTAACCACGTAATAATACATATATAGATAAAAATTGAAACAGTGCATTTAGTAAATTAAATAAAATACAACTTAGATATGTCTTGCCCCTGGGCTCACAAACTGAAAGTAAAAAACACAACGTCCCAGCATTTACCTTAAACGGCCGGGGAAAACCAGGGAAAACAAAGGAAGTGTGCATGCTCTTCAACGTTGAGCAACAAAATAAAATATTTAAAATAATTTATAAAGCATTTACTGACACCAGAGAACATTAAAGAGATGCCCGAAATTAAAGAGAAGCCCGAAATATATTATTTATTATTATTATATATTATTATTATTATTATTTATTACTTACAAACTTGTAACTTGTACTTACTTACTAACTTGTAACAAAAACGTCTTTCAAACATGACCAAGAAAGGGAGCGGTGAACGGCTAACTCCAAATACTTTATCCGCTGATCGGCATTTGAAAAATAACTACCGCGAGAAAGTATGTGCCATTCTATAGCACCACTAGTTTATTATATATTTACCAATCCCTTATTACACAGGTGCAGAAAATTTAATAAAAAAATTGGAGCCGTTTTTGAGAAAATTTTTTTCTGTAAATTTGAATCGCAATTTACACAAAAACTACTCGTTTTTCCAAAAATGGTACATGACCTTATTTGAAGTGCTAATTGTGTACAACCGACTTTGTCTGAGGTAAATATCGCTATCTTCAATTTTGCAGTTTTCAAACAGTTTTTTGCAATTTTCGAAAAATTGGGGCAATCAATGAAAATGATACCTACATCATTCCCTTCAACGTTATTTGCACTATTCAACAACAAAATATAATCAAAAAATTTGGAGCCATTTTCTTTTAACTTAGAAAATCTCAAAATGGGCTTCATGTAAAGTAGCCTCAAATACTAAGATATCGGTTTCAAATTCCAGAGGCCTTGAGACGAGTAAAACCCATCGGGGAATATCAATTTGAAGAAAATCGGCCCGAACGGTTTAGGCGCTAGCGTTGACCACAGACGGACAGACGGACGTTTTGCCGTCAATCGATTTTGCAGTATTAAGAAGCAACAAATCATGGATTTTGACTACACCATGAAATAGATGATTTTTTTCTAAATTTAGCAACAGGTTTTATCCACTTTCTCGTTACCGGACCCCTGCTATAAGAGTTTTTCTGGCGAAAATTCCCCGTTTTTCCGGCGCACGATTACATAACTTTCTCTTCTTACGAAGTATTCGTAAGGCGAGAAAGTAAAAAAACAACTAGCGGTACTATAGCAGCTCATACTTTGTCGCATTATTCGTAACTTTGGAGATCTTTGAAAGTTCATCGGAAATGCGATCAGTGCCGGTGTTAGAGAATTTAGGGCCCGGGGCAATGCTGAAACGTAGCCCTCCCCCATTTTTATAAAAATTAAAATGTTGAAGTTGTATCAAGAAACTATGAGTTATTACATTTTAACAAATAAAAAAACATTACAAGTTAAAGCTAGAAAAAAGTTTTTGGAAATATATTTTAAATAATAGTTTCAAGTAAAAGGATTTAGTGATCAAATAATACAATTTCCACGATGAGCTCAAAACGTTAAAAATGTTTTTTGTGTTTAGGTAGTGTTCAATAAAATCACTTGTTAAATACGTGAAATAATAAATATCAATTTAAGTAGAACCTATTTTAATGTTAGCGTCATTGGATTATTTCTTAGAGTCCTACCTTTATAAGTAACTACTATAATTCACTATTTAAGGTAAAAAAAATAATTGAAAATTTCATAAAATATCAGACTACGCTACAGCGACTTATAAAATTACGATAACGATTATCTCGAGTTCTAATTTCGTTTTTTATTTTTTATTAATTTTTTCCCATCGATCTCGTCTTCGGACCCTTTGAATGGCGGGACCCGGGGCGATCGCACAGTCTGTCCACGTCTGGTCTCGGCACTTGAGTGCGATGTTCGAAAGTTCATCGTACGATCAAACCGACGCCGCTCGTTATGTTTCCTTCAAATATTTTCTCGCCATCCATTCACTCGCGCAGGATTGCCACCGCTCAACATTCAACAGTTGGCACCTACTGGCGAGTAGTTAGTATTTGTTTTCTGTAACCGCCAAACACTTGGGGCAGCGACGTGTAGAGCCATGCACAAGACAATTTTGCGGCGTCGATGGTGTAACGATTAGTAAATGGGACTGTTATACCCAACTTCGCGAATTCAAACCTGATCGAAGCCGTGGATTTTCAAGGGCGAAAAAATCCTTCGTGCGCCTTCCTTCGGAGGGGAAGTAAAGCCGGCTGTCCCATGTTAGGAGATTTACTGCATGTAAAAGATCCTCAAGCCTATATGAAACCTCTGAGCTAAATTCACATTGTTTGTTTCGTTGCCCAAGTAATACCTTCTTTCTCCGCTAGGTGGTGAAAAGACCGTAGCAAAATTTGGTGGTCACACGGAAGAGCAAGACTCATGGACTAAGTCTCGCCGCATAAAACAAGGCATCAATTCAATTCAATTGAATTCAATTCAAGCCGGTCGCGTTGGCACTCATTTCAATTCTTTTTCATTTGCATCGAGCAACTTTCCTAAAATCGGTGACAAATTACATCATTATCAACATCCAAACAATGCTGACTGTTCTACCATAAAGCCATTATTTGTCATCGCTGAAGATTGTGCATTGCATGTGATCAAAATCATATAGCACGTGGAGCCATTGCCGGGCCTAATTACCAAAAGCTATCTCACCAACTCTTCAAAAACGTAAGCTGTGCATTAAAATTATTATTGATAATTCATTCAAAGTGTTGGACCAAGATGGGTTTCGTTTAAAACGTATTATTGATATTTATGAGCTTTTTCAAAGTGTTGCATCAAGATATGTTTGGTTTGAAACTTATTATTGATATTTATGTACTATTTTTCAAAGTGTTGTAGAACAGGTCAATTACTGTTCAGCTTTATATAATTTCAAAAAAAAATATTGTAGTGAACGTCATAATTATGTGCAAGAAATAATCAGTTCTTGCACAATTTTCAAAGTTTTACTATGCTCTTAGTTGTCCTTTGTTTTGTAAGAATCATTAAATAGTTCTTCACAGTTCAATTCTTTTGCATCATCGTGAATTTCGTCATTCTTTGAACATAATAATCAGTTCTTGCAAAATTTTAAAAAGATTTTATTATGCTCTACATTGTCAGTTGTTTGTGGGAGTCATTTTTTTGTTCTTGCACAAGTTCAATGCTATTGCATCGTAGTGAATTCCACAATTCTAATTGTAATGAAGAGGGCACAACTGCCAATCAGCTGCTACCGGGAAGCTTCCCCTCCTAGTCCAATCACTTTCCGCCTAAATATACGTAAGAGTTATAATGCGAAACGCATTTAATGTAATTTATTTTTGTAACAAACTCCTTTTTCTAAGAGTTCGTAGGTTTCATGTATAAGAGAAAAAAATTTAAAATAGTAATTTCTTACAGTTTTTTCTGAGAATACACCTTATTTAATACATGACAAAGTTAACTTTCGGATTCAGCATCTCTGAAAAGAGAATGATTAAAAAAAAACATATTTTTCCCCCGTCAAATTACCATTTGCCTAGACTATCCGTTCTCAATGAGCGTTGTGTTGTCAGGCGTTGAAGATGCATGGCAGTAGATGACCTTGGAGCACGATTGTGGTCATACAGGACGCCACTGGTGAGGCTTGGCCGTTGCATTTCCACTGCCGCTGTCGCCCGCCACCCCTCCAACAACTCGCCAACTCGGTGACGGTCGGGCGGACGCAGAGAAGGAAGTTGAAGGCGACGCTTCCTACACGCCTCGGGAGACAATTTCTCCTTCGAAGGGTTGCGTACAAAATCGTATTAGGGAATAGACTAATGAACTGTTAATTTGAGCGTAAACATTTTTTGTGGATTTTACTAAACCAAGCAGGTCAAGGTGGCGGGCAAGTTAACTAGCTTAATTAGTGTTTGCGAGTCCCCCACTTTAACGTGCGCCTCCTCAAGACGGTTTACTCCATCCCATACTAATCTCAATCGCCTTCAAAAAAATAAATTTCAAAATAAATTTCTCCGTTAAATCACAAACGCCCTCCATTTTGTCCAAATTATCAACTTCACCGCAATCTTGGCATTCAGTCCCTGACATCATTCATAAAACAATTAAATCGAAACTTTTCCCTTCTGTCCCAAATGACACCACTATTCTGTTGGGATGCTCACGCTTTCCAAGAATTAAGAAACCATATCCCCATGATGTAATAAAATAATAACTTCCTTTCCCTATAACCTACACTACCATTGCCTACCAAAACATGATACATAAAATGAACAAATAAAAATAAACAAACAGAACCCAATTGGGTAAACGTCAAATGTAAATGGTGGATTTCTTGTGTGAATTGTGGTTTTGTGACACTATGTAATGTAAAACTCTGGCTGTTCAATGAATAAAAATAAATACTTAAAAACTTTTGCAGGCACTGCGTCCACAGCAACCTGCGCGAAATTTAAAAGAAAGGTTTGTCAAATTGCTCCGAGATGGCCCTGGATGTTCCTCCTCCACCACCACAGTAATTTGGAAAACTCTTTGGAAAAATTAGTTGACAGTAATTACCTCAAAAGTGATAATACGTAATTCTCATTTCCTCTATTGAAGCAAATAGCTGGACCATTAAAATGAAATAATATCTCAGTAACATTTAAAATTGTCAGTTGGGAGAAAATTTAGACACTGAATGAAAAATATCTTTATTTCGTAATCTGGTTTCTTAATGGTGCAATAAAAGCATCAACTTCCTACGGTGAGATTAGAATGTTTAATAGTCTTGTGTGTTAAAAAAGCTGTTCGTCTGTAAAGAATCTTGTTACTTCATGTCACGTTATTGCTTCACAGAGTGAGTCACGTAGTTTTAGCACCTCCTGTAATTTGTGAACGGTTGAAGTTACTGCAGTGCAGTTTTCACGAAGTGCATGTGGGAATGGGGTTAATTGACTTATGTATTCGTTTCCATTTTACGAGATATTCAGTTGACTTTGTTTCTTACTTTCCCGTATATACGTAGTAAAAGGAATGTTATGTAATGCTGCGCGAAAAAACGGCGGATTTTCGGCAGAAAAAATTCATTGCTGGGCCCTAATAACGAAAAAGTGAATAAATACAGTTGCATAATTAAGAAAAAATCCCCTAACACGTGATGCAGCTAGAATCCTTGTTTTGTGGGTCCTTGATACCGAAAAACCAATTGAAAGCAGAACGTCTCTGAACAACGCTAGCGACTTAACCGATCAAACGATTTTCTCCAAAATTGATATTCCCAATCGTTCTGGCTGATGTCTTGGCCCCTGGAATTGAAACCAGTATTTTAATTTTGGGGAGTACTTTACATAAAGCCCTTCGGACATTTTCAAAATTTTCAAAACATGGCTCTAAAGTTGTTCATTAAATTTTGTTGTTGAATAGTGCAAAGAACGTTTAAGAGAATTGCGCAGTCTCATTTTCGTTGAAATCCTTGATTTTGCAACAACAAAAATTTAGAACTACCGAATTGAAGATAAAGATTTCTCCCTCAGAGAAAGTCTGTGGTACAAAATTTAAGAAAGATTATGAACAATTGTTTGCAAAAGTTAGTAGTTTTCGTGTAATTTATGTTTGAAATTAATGAAACAAATATGAGCGTCTCGTCGTACATAACGTTAACATTGTAATATTGCGAGAAAGTATGTGAGGTCGTAGCACTAGTTTAGCCCATCATGACGAGCGTAAAAAGACGAATCCAATGATATACATATTGCAGTATGTTAAATGTAGGTGTTGATGGTACGAATAAATATATGTATTTGACCATATAGGATCAATCAAAATTGATTACAGGAATTAAACTTCTTTTAAAAAACATTTATTATTGGCTCAACGTTTCGCATGCTTTGTACATGCCTTGTCAAGAGCAATTATGGCAACGGTTAACAATGTTAAATAAATTAATATAAAACAATAGAATTTACAATTTTTAAGTTAAATATTTACAATACTGTTACATCCACAAAACCCTGAAGGTTTGTCAAAACAAATATTTACACTATGCAATTGATGAGAGTAGCACATTTAGATATGTTAAGGAATAAACATTTCAAACATGTAGGATTGGCAAAAAAAAATAACACAATTATGGAAGTTGGTGCAGCATTAACATTTTATAAATTTGGTTCAGCTTCTGTATGTCACTTTTTGTGTTCATCGTATCATTCATTATTATATACAACATTTCAGCGATTAGCCTTTTTGATGTTTGTTTTTCATAATGTAAAATTTTGACTTTGTCAAATGCAATAGAATGGTTAAGTTCCGTCCTATGCTTGGTTAAAGATGTATGCAAATCCGCGTCTTTGTTAATGTCGTATTTATGCTGGTATATCTGTCTGCTAATATATTGCTTAGTCTCCCCAATATACACCTGCTGACAATCATTGCAAGGAATGGAGTATACAACATTCG
Source organism: Acheta domesticus (assembly GCA_031308135.1). Lineage (NCBI taxonomy): Eukaryota > Metazoa > Arthropoda > Insecta > Orthoptera > Gryllidae > Acheta > Acheta domesticus. Next base: position 173,257,491 of record JAHLJT010009419.1, read on the forward strand.
ATTTATCTCCTAGTCTAGGTTTATCCTTCTGCTTGTCATAAAGATGGCTAGTTTTATTTAGATTGTAAAATACAATGTCTAAATTGTATTTCCTGTAATAGGCTTTTATTTTTATCATTGACAGGTTCATAAAATGGTAAGGGTATTCGTAAATTTGTATTGCTGGTAATTGTTTTGGATTTGTGTGTTAATCTTTTTTGAATATATTTATTAATAAAGAATGATGGGTAGAGATTGTTTTTCAGGATATTTTCGACTATCTTTAGATTTTTTTTGCCAATCCTACATGTTTGAAATGTTTATTCCTTAACATATCTAAATGTGCTACTCTCATCAATTGCATAGTGTAAATATTTGTTTTGACAAACCTTCAGGGTTTTGTGGATGTAACAGTATGTAAATATTTAACTTAAAAATTGTAACTTCTATTGTTTTATATTAATTTTATTTAACATTGTTAACCGTTGCCATAATTGCTTCTTGACAAGGCATGTACAAAGCAATGCGAAACGTTGAGCCAATAATAAATGTTTTTTAAAAGAAGTTTAATTCCTGTAATCAATTTTGATTGATTCTATATGGTCAAATACATATATTTATTCGTACCATCAACACCTACAAATTATATCAGGATCAACAGGAGAATTATACATCAATTTCAGTATGTTAAATGGACATTTTTTTGAGTTATTTTGAGTTTTGCGACTCGTATTTAAAGGATATTATGAATCTAACAGTCCACCACTCAGGCCACGCAGCGCTCTTCCTGCAAATGCTCGCTCGGGGCGTTTAACGTGAGTGACAAAAAAAGCAAAATTACTAAAAAATGCTTGTCTAACACAGTAAATAATGTGATCATTTCTTCAAATCTCGATTCTTTGATGAAACAAATCTGGCAAAGATCTTGTCGAATGAAGCTACTATTGCCAGCCTCACGCGTCATTAGATTGCTCTTTGAACGACGCTTTCTAGATGTGGAGGGAAATTGCGCGAGGAGTCACGGGAAGTGGCCCGTGCCCGCAGGAGCGCCGGGCTTCCCAGGCAGGCAAGTAGTTCTAAACACAATCGTTTACCCTTTATATTCCAATGGAGTATTTAGAATCATTCATTGCATTTTTACGCCTTTCTGGGCTTCTCGAAAAAACTGAGTACAGCAGAGCGTACAACGTCCTCGATAGAAAACTCACGAATAGACAAGAGACAAACATTCATGCCAAGGCGGTGTTTCGATTGATTGACTAATTGAGTAATTCCGGGCGCGATGAAATGCTAAGGTCATTAGTCCCGTAATTGTAGTGCATGCTTTCCTCGAGAGGTGGGGGTGATCTTCCCCTGCTGGATGGTGCGATTCGGCACCAAAATACCGTCGGCTAACGGGGTTTCCCTCAACCAGGTATCTCCCACCAGCGAGGCATCAACCATCCACCGGTCCGTGGACCATTTGTTAGAGCACTACTCTGGCACTGATTGGAGAAACTACCGGAAACTGCCAATCAGAGTACCCGGCCGCTAGAATTCTCCTCCAAGTAGCGACTGAATTCGACCTAGCTATCTAGCTAGTGTCGAAAATCTTGCCACCGTTGGGATTCGTACATACGACTTCCTAGTCAGAAGCGCTGCAGTGACATGATTTGATGTCCTGAGCCATCTCTCCCGGGGCGATGTTTCGAACCTGCGGCCTTTCCGTGACCCTTCGGAACGAGGTGTGAAATTTGCGTGAGCTTTATAAGTTATTTTTAACATTTCAAATTGCTAATCATTAACGCGAGATTGCTCAGGATGATTAAAAAATATATTGTGTGTCCACCGTTTTGGGGACTATTTTCATCAACGAGGCTTATCGTTATTGCTAACGAAGCCTAGTATAAATAATTACCATTTCTAGAGCACTATAGAAATGGCTATGAACATGGACACATTTACCACCATCATATACAATCCTATCACGATTATATTTAAAAAAATGTAAATTGCGGATAATCCACAATAA
>JAHLJT010009419.1:173260480-173293032 GCA_031308135.1 Acheta domesticus
TTCCTCGCAGAGGTTCTTTCACTTTCAATCAATTCAGTCAAAGTCTGATGGATTCGTTGCCAGGACAGTCGTGTTCATGTTGTAACACATTCCAATCTATTTCGTGGAAATTTCTGTTCTGACTTTGGCCGAGTGTGGGTCGACCGTTGTCGTGGCGAATGAATGACTGAGACTCAAGCAACTGAAGTCGAGTTTTGTGCATTTTCTGTATCAATCCATTTGACGTATTTGAAATACGGACGTTTATAAAATTCCTACAAATTCAGATTTTTTGTGCCCAACGACCGTCACGAAATCGACTTTCCCAACAGAAAACTCTGCTACGGATCATTGTAAACTCACCGCACCCTGCACTAAAAATTTCTGGATTTCATTCGTGTTTCTCCCCCATCAAGTTTCCTTCTTATTGACGGAAAAAATCAGTAGAGAGGTTGGCATGCGTAATGGTGGGAACAGGTATGGATAATGTGTGAGCTTCGCGTAGTAGGACGGACGCTGGCAATCGTAGATTGTCTGTTGCAGGCGCAAGATTTGTGTGCGCTTTGCGTAGAGAGGTGAGGTTGTCAAGCGTGGTGGTGTATTACACACGTGGATGTTGTGTGCACTTTCGGTAGAGAGACACGAGTAATGATACAGGCTTGGTTGTTGTGTGCGCTTTGCGTAGAGAGCCGACCGTAGTGTTACAGGTGTGGATGTTGTGTGCGCTTTGGGTAGAGAGGCGAGAGTAGTGTTGCAGGCATGGATGATGTGTGCGCTTTGCGCAGAGAGGCGATGTTGGCGAGCGTGGGGTGTGTGTGTGTTGCAGGCGGCGGCGCGCGGCGCGCAGGAGGCGGGCTGCGGGCGCGCGGGGGGCGCTGCGCTGCGACGCCGACGGCCGCCACCTGAGCGCGTGCACCCAGGGCGGCGCGTGGCGGCGCGTGCTGGACTGCGGGGCGTCGCCCGGCGCCTGCGTGGACGGCCGCTGCGTGGCGGGCGCCAGCGCGCGCGCCGAGTCCTGCAGCACCCCGGGCCAGTGGGGCTGCTCCAGGGACTGCAAGTACAGGACCATCTGCACCTCCAACAACGTCTGGGGTGGACGTCTCCGCTTGTCCAGCAGGATACATATGTGATGAAGGAACATGTGTAGATAGTGCTTCCAACTATTGTAGATACTCCACTTTACCTATTTGTGCAAAGGGGTCACGAGACCAATTTTTTCCTAATATAGTAGACTGCAACAGTGTTGTATATTGTGACTTAGAGGGCAATCCAGGAACAAGTAGTAAAATATGTTCAGATGATTTATATTATAATCCTTGTATACGTACGTGTGAATCCTCGTCTACAATTTGCGATCGTTACGTAGTTGTAATGGCAATGAGGGGATGGATGCGGGTATTCCTGGCAACCCCACTTTGCACTACATTTGTGCAAATGGCACCATGTTCTTAATGAAGTGCGAAAGTCCGACGAGTTACTACGATCCCATTAACGGAGATTGCCTTGAAATTGGTTTCGCAATATGTCCATAGGTTTGCACGGATATAATAATTTTCCCATTTTAAGACTTTTGAGGAACACCTGCAAAACATTTGGATATTTTTAATCTGTCATATAGGTATAATGTCTGGGACAAGAGGGCGAATCACATTTCATTCACAAGACTTCTACCAAGAGCAATTACAACTCAAAAGCAAACTTTTGTGTGGCTATTTGAGTCTCATGACCAAAACGCGAGAGGAAATAAAAATAAATCTCTGAAAAAGAAGTGTTCCATAATGAAACAATGACTAAAAATGGGACACTAGGATAGTAATAATAATAATAGTAATAATAATGTATTAGTTATGCATAAAATTATAAGAATAAAATTATGTCAGCCAGTTTCCTACATTAATTTTATTCTATTGTTTAAAATCTCGATTTTTTTGAAATACAAAATCAATCGAGAATAAACCGAAATTAAATCATTGACTTTCAACAGAAAGAGTGTAACATTTTGTCTGAATTTCATAACAAAAGAACAGAATTATTGAGATGATTGAAATAGTTTATTACTTCACAAGGCAAGAAAGTCGACCTTTTCACGACGAGACTGTGGACTTCACCTGCCAAGGCCGGTAGGGCAAGGCAGGGAATCCTGTCGAGTAATCAAAAGGATCTTTTGCCGTGTGATGCACAATTTTTCATTGGAAACCCTTTTTTATACATTTTCCTGTAATTAAATAATATCACTGACATGAAATGTAGTTATTATCACTTGATCATTTGTTCTGTTACATTGGCCACAGTTGTTGAACGTTTTTCTTGTGTTTTCTTTTATGATGACGTGAATGTCAGGTTCGATGAATCTAATGGATCTTTAAAAGGAAGATGATATGGAAATAATGGGAAATCAAGCAGATGTATTATGAATATCTAGAGCCGCAACTTTTGGCATGATTTCATTAAACTCAAAACATAGATTCGTTTTTTGAAAGAATGTTTCTAAGTGTCTTTGTAGGTGTGAAGTGTCTTATAAAACGTGCTTCTAGTATTTTCCGAGATGAGTGGGAAGTAGCGTCTAACAGCTCTTTAATAGACTGTTAAGCTAGAACTAATATGAATTGTTTGAAATAAAATACCAATTGATAAGTGCATGTTTTGAATGTATTGAAAGCTCCACTCAACATATTATGACACTGAACCTTTTCTGCGTGGCTTCCTGATAGTAGTTTGTTTCTTAGCTAAATAAAGACGTGGCTTGTGCTACATGTAAAGCGCTGCATGCGCTGACAAACGAGATCTAAAACAAGATAATCAACACAAAATTTTAATATAATGCAAAGCTTCTTGAGTTCTTATGGACAGCAGTTACATGGCGAAACGATGGTGACAATGGAGTCAGGAAAAAACTCATTACAGAACACTTTTATCAGAAGCGTCCTGTAATGAACAAAGTTCTTGCCGCAAAACAATACAACAAAGAGCTACATTCCAGGCAGTCACGAGGTAAAGTAAACAGGGGGATGGATTATAGATATCCCTTCCTTCCCCGATTCCCAATAAAACGAAAAATTCAACATAGGGTTTACAATAACTATTCGACAAAAGTGAGTTTTATTTGTTTATTCTGTATAAAATATTTACTGAAATCAATAAAGATATCTATTGGCAACAGATGCCTTTTTTACTGTTCTAGAGTGCCGTTTACCTTCTTTTTACCCTCTCTTCATAGTGTCAAGCCAGATTGTTCTGAGTTTCATCTATGAAGCAGTGACGAAAAAAGGAAGACGCATATTTTGATATCTATTGGGGAAATAATCTGATCAGGAATGAATCAAGTCCTTCCTTCATAGTTTATAAATTTCAAGAACTGATATTTCTTTCCAAAAGCCAGATAATATTAAGAATCTACAGGAAGAGTATGTGGTGGATGTGCAGGAAGGGTGTAAATATAAAGATACGTACAGGCAAGTAGTGGATTTAAAAAAATTATTTACCTTTCTAGTAAAAATGAGAAGCAAGAACTCTACATGACGTGTGGAGAAATATAACACTGACCTGCGAATTTGAACTTTTCGATCATTGCATAATTTTCCAGTAATGAGGTTTAATATTTCTAGCATGCTGATTTCCGAACTGAAATCAGTTTTTTCCCTACAACATCTGGTTTTTTGCAAAATCAAAATGGAAATTCGGGAAATCTGAGTCACGCAAACACGCAAGATTACAATTAATTTATTATCATGTGTAAGGAATGCTTCTTTCTCATTATTTAACTCGTGTAAACGCTACTATATTACATACTTATGAAGATAACGTACAAAGTTTTGAATTGCGTGTACAGATTTGAAGAAAAACATAGTCAAACGGACCAAATCCCTCACGATGTATTGAGAAAGACAACTGTTCAATTTCATAATGTCTTAACTTAGTGTAAGAAACTTATTTGTCTTTTCGCATATGAGATGTAGTTGGATCTTCCCTCTTTAGTAAACAACAGTAATCTGAAAACATGTTTTTGTTCCATTTCCCTTGATACTTGCTGATATCGCCGCGTGCCCCAAACCTTTGCGAAGGCCATACGTGTGCTCGTTCGTCTGACGGCCTTGGATTGAGGGATCTTTAATTGCTGCAAGGGTAGTGGAGACATATTGTTTGGCCGATTGTTTATCTGGTTTATCTATATGGTTCCGGGTACGTCAACTGCTGTAGTAATTTGCCCTTACATGTGGTACATGTCAATCAGAGCATGTTCCTTACGCGCAAGATCGCGTCTCTTGCGCCGACCTACACACCAGATTGCGGAGGATTCCCTCTCCAAGTATCTCCACCCCACTACCAAGGACATGTCCCCACTGGTCTCCCGACATTTGTGGTACTGTAGAGCGTGTAATAGTATGTGAGTGAGCGTGTGTGTGTTTAAAGGGAGTGGAGAGAAACAATACTGAGAAAAGAAAGATTGCGCCCTGGACGATTGCTCGTAATGGGTATCAGGTTCATGCTCCGACATTTGCCTGGTATTTTGTGGCGGCAGTCAGTTTAGACAGGAACGATGATTGGTAGATTCATAGTGAAAAAATGTCTGAAGAGAAGGAAACCTCGCAAACGTGTATGCTTGAGTCATTACCCTGCGAGCCACGTGGAACCACAGGAGACGAGGGACGAAAACCAGAGCACCGCCGACGGAAGCCACAACCATCTTACATAAATGACTAATAGTACTACAACGGCACATACTTTCTCGTAGTATTATTTTTTAATTTGCAATTTTCGAAAATTCAGAAAGTTCAACAAAAATGAGACCCGCGTCATTCTTTTAAGCTTTACTTCTATCCTTGAAAAATAATTGAAAAAAAAATAGTGGTTTTGAAGAAAATGTTTTTTTTTATAAATCGCATTAATTTCAAGTCCAAATTACGCGAATAGTTTATTGTTTGGAACAGATTTTTTTTCTAACGCAAAAATCTATCTTGAATTTTGTAGTTTTGATGTTTAACTTTTTGTAATTTACTAAAATACAGAGTTTACCAAAAATGGAACTATCGCCATTTTATTACAGACCTTTGATACGTACGAGGGAAAATTTTACAAAAAAAGTATGGTGCAGTTTTCGAGAAAAAAATGGTAAAAACATTAAAATTGTCTATTTCGCGCAAAATTACAGGGAAACTACTCAAATTTTTAAACGTTGAAGTAAACCTCTATAAAGATGTGTCTTTAAGAAGCATATTTTATTAAGAAAAGGTTTATATCTTCGATATTATATTTGTATGAAAACGAAAAAAAAATTACACTTTCGCAATTTTCAAAAATCTGAGTTTCAACTAATGTGAGACAGGTACCATTCTCTTAAGCATCCTTTACGCTATCCGAGGTCAAATTTTAATAAAAAAATTAGGTGAATTTTTGGGAAAGTTTTGAAAATAGTTTTGAGGCAGCTACTAAAGTACCCTAAAATATCAACATATCCGATTGAAACTCCCAAAACCAGGAGTTCATTCCAATCGATTGGGGAAAACCAATTTTGTTGAACGATTTAAGCACTAGTGTTGACCAGGGCCGTCTTTGGGTTTGAAAATACCCGAGGCACTCAGAGATTTCGGGGCCCCTAATTCTTAGTTCAACAAATTACGTTCTGGCGATCATAAGTTATTAAAAATTGAATATTACACAGTTAATAAACATTTTGATTCCTCTTTTTAAGGTAAGGAAGGATTTGTAAAAAAATTAGATAAACGGAATTAAATAGTATCTTTAATCTCTGTATTTTCTATAGTAATATTTTACTAATAATTCTAACAATAGTAACATAATAAAATATGATTAAAAAACAACACAAGCAATATTTACATAATAAGATCTAAGTAAAAAACAAACTAAGCATTTGTCAATGGTACTTTACGCAGTTTCGCACGCTAGTTCAGTTTTGTTATATATTTTTTATTACCTGTGGGGGCCCTTTGATCATGGGGGCCCTGAGGCACGAGCCTCGTCTGCCTGTGCCTAAAGATGGCCCTGGTGTTGACCATATACGAGCAGGCAGATAGACACACATTTTGCAATGAATCGATTTTTCGGTACCAAGGACACCCAAAACATGGATTCTGAATGCACCACGTGTTAGAGAAAGTAATTTATACATATAGCGACAGAATTTATGCACATTTTCGTTACCAGGTCTCGGCAATAGTATTTCCACAGCAAATTTGCCGATTTCCGACGCACAATTACATACATTTCTCTTACGAGCAAGTAAAAATTAGGAAGCCGTGTCTAGAAGATCACAAATCGCACAAAGCGAAACGATATTATTTTCATATTTTGCCTGTCCAGGAAAGCGGACCATTAATAGCGTACACCATCTTCCTCCGAAACCCTTGATAATCGAATATAAATCTCATATCAAAAGTTTCATAATGCATTCACACAGAACTGATATTGAAAACGATCATAATTAAGCGATTCTCATCTTTTGTTCGCAAATTATCTCACATCTTCTGTTCGCAAATTAGCAGAAAGGTCAATAAATAGTGGTAAATACAGATAATAACAAACTTCAATCCGTATCTCAAAACAGCAATTTACTACAAAGAATTCACTCAATTTGAAGTATCACTTGAAAGAGCAAGTCCAACAATCAAGCGTGCTTAGCGAATGGCACCAATACCGATAATTTCATTTTTAAATGAAGCCTGGTATGTGTAATCACTCGATTGTGAAGGACAGAAATCGATTAGATAATGTACTCAAGGTTACCCTTGAGAGTATTATCGAGATGGAAACGATTAGTTGTTTGTTCATGTAAGTCACCAAGTTATTCGAGAATGAAGGCATCAACAATACTACTATTACAGACGCTGTACATGGTAAGCATAAGAGGGAAATTTTTCCATAGCATCTGAAGACTCGACGAATAGCAATAAACCATTATGCAAAAGACGTCCTCCGAATTTTATATCTTTTTTCTTGGAAACTCTCTTTTCAAACTTGAAAATGTTGTATATAATTCCATGCAAATCGTAACATACAAGAGTCACAAAGCTAAAAGAATCGTTCTATCAAAAAAGAAAATCACTGTATGTCGGGCACAAAAGATGCAGGGGATGATAAAAAATGTTAATTTTTATATGTAAAAAATATATAATTATATGGAAGAAAATATAATTTATTCCGTTCATTTATCTTGTCTCTGATAGGTAGAGACGTAAGAAACAGCCTCTATCAAGACCTTAATCATTGATAAAAGAATCTAATAGTTTTCATTCCACTTCAAAAGCTCTTTGCGTGTTTGTATGCATCACAGGCTAGCGTGGAGGGGGAGAGTTGCAGTCGTGAGTGTTGTGTGTGCATTGTTGCATGATCGCCAGCACTGCTCGATACAGTCGCGATCACGCGACTCCTAGCGGCACAACCGAGAACGACGCGAAATACCGTGAGATATTCCATTTTGATGACACACCCCTACGCGCCAAGAGAGAAAAAAATGAAGTATAGTAATGAAAGGTTTCCGAGCGTGGGGGTTTGTTACAGGCAAGGGTGTAAATGCATTTTGCGTAAAGAGGCAATTTGGTGAGCGTGAGAGTATTTCAGTCATGGGTGTTTTATAAGCTTGGGGATGGAATAGAAGGTATGGCGATTGTGAGCACTGTGCGTAGAGAGGCAAGGGTGAAGAGAGAGAGAGAGAGAGAGAGAGAGAGAGAGAGAGAATGTTGCAGGCAGGGGTGTCGTTTGCGCTTTGCATCTCTGGAGGCGAGATGGCAGGAAGGCTGGGGGCGAGAGAGGCAATGATGGCGAATGTGGTGGTGTGATGCAGCTAGGGAAGTCGGGTATTAGTTGCGCAGGGAGATGTGGTTGGTTAGGTTAGGTGTGGGTGCAATGCAGGCATGGGTGTAGTGTGGGTTTAGCGGAGAGAGGATAATGGCGAGAGCGAGGGTGATCCAGTGATAAGTTTTGTGTGAGCTTAGCGTTACTCTGAGAGCAAGAGGCGACGATTGAGTACAGCGGTACGCTTGCGGCATGACTGTTGTGTGCGCATTAACTAGGTAGAAGAGAATGGTGAGCATGAGGCTGTGATGTAGGAATTCCCGTTGAGTGTGCCCCGCTTAGAGGCGAAGATAACGAGAGCGTGGGGGTGTGATACAGGCTGGGCGCTGTATGTGCATAACGTAGAGAGGCGGGGGTTGCGAGAGTGGGGGGGCGAGAAAGTTTTGTGCGCTTTGTTTAGAAAGGGGGTGATGTAGCATATATGGCTGTTGTGTAACCTTTGTGCAAAGAGGCGAGTTTGTCACACGTTGTGATGTTTTGCAGGCACATAGTATGTTGTGTGTGGTTTATTTAGGCAGGGGAAGTTAATAAGCGTTCTCGTTTGGTCCTGGCGCGCGTGTTGGGTGCGCATTGCGGAGAGAGGCGGGATTGGCAGACATAGTATGTCTGATGCAGGTGTCAGATTAGGGAGCGCTTCGCGTAGAGAGGCGAGGTTGGCAAGCGTGGTGCTGTGTTATAGGCAAGGTTGTTATTTGCGCTTTGCGTAGAGAGGCGAGGTTGGCGAGCGTTGCGAGTTTGTTGCAGGCGCAAGATTTGTGTGCGCTTTGCGCAGAGAGGCGAGGTTGTCGAGCGTGGTGGTGTGTTGTAGGCGTGGTTGATGTGTGCGCTTTGCGTAGAGAGGAGAGAGTGGTGTTGCATGTAGGGATGTTGTGTGCGCTTTGCGTAGAGAGGCGAGGTTGGCGAGCGTTGGGAGTTCGTTGTAGGCGCAAGATTTGCGTGCGCTTTGGGAGAATAGTGTTGCAGGTATGGATGTTGTGGGCGCTTTGCATAGAGAGGAGAGGTTGGCGAGCGTTGGGAGTTTGTTGCAGGAGCAAGATATCTGTGCGCTTTGCGTAGAGAGGCGATGTTGGCGTGCGTTGGGAGTTTGTGGCAGGCGCATGATTTGTGAGCGCTTTGCGAAGAGAGGCGAGGTTGGCGAGCGTGGTGGTGTGTTGCAGGCGTGGATGATGTATGCGCTTTGCGTAGAGAGGCGAGAATAGTGTTGCAGGTATGGATGTTGTGGGCGTTTTGCATAGAGAGGCAAGGTTGGCGAGCGTTGGGAGTTTGTTGCAGGAGCAAGATTTGAGTGCGCTTTGCGCAGAGAGGCGAGGTTGTCGAGCGTGGTGGCATAGAGGTGGTGCATGGTGGTGCAGGAGGAGAGCATGGTGGCATATTACAGGCGTCGATGTTGTGTGCGCTTTGCGTAGAGAGCCGACCGTAGTGTTACAGGTGTGGATGTTGTGTGCGCTTTGCGTACAGAGGCGAGAGTAGTGTTACAGGTATGGATGTTGTGTGTGCTTTGCGCAGAGGCGAGGTTGGCGAGCGTGGGGTGTGCGTGTGTTGCAGGGGGCGGCGCGCGGCGCGCAGGAGGCGGGCTGCGGACGCGCGGGGGCGCTGCGCTGCGACGCCGACGGCCGCCACCTGAGCGCCTGCACCCAGGGCGGCGCGTGGCGGCGCGTGCTGGACTGCGGGGCGTCGCCCGGCGCCTGCGTGGACGGCCGCTGCGTGGCGGGCGCCAGCGCGCGCGCCGAGTCCTGCAGCACCCCGGGCCAGTGGGGCTGCTCCAGGGACTGCAAGTACAGGACCATCTGCACCTCCAACAACGTCTGGGTGGACGTCTCCGCTTGCCCAGAAGGATATATATGTGATGAAGGAACATGCGTAGATAATATAACAGGCTCTTGTAGTCCAATTTGTGGAATAGGTACAAAAAACAAATGGTTTCCTGTGATGGAAAACTGTTCCAATGCGTATTATTGCGCCCGTGAATGGTATCCAGCAACAGAGATAGAACTTTGTTCAACTCCTCCTAATATCTATTATAATCCTTGTACCTGTAATTGTGTTTCCACGCCTACCATTTGCGACGGCTACCGAAATTGTAGTGGGAATGGGGGACTGGATGCGGTTATTCCTGGCAACCCCAATTTGCATTACATTTGTGCAAATACCACCATGTTTTAATGAAGTGCGAAAGTCCGACGAGTTACTACAATCCCATTTACGGAGATTGCCTTGAAATCGGTGTCCAATTATGTCCTTATGTTTAAACTTACTTGTTAAAAATACTGGTTTATAATATAAACATGTGTTAATAATAATAATTATTATTATTATCATTTATTTCACATTTCTAATAATTAATTTTGACCTTTTGAATAATGTCCAGAAGATGAGCGGTCATAATTCTAAATCTTATTTTATAAATTGTTCCAGAAGAGGTGAACTCCCATCATGTTTACATGATGTATTCTCTAAATAACAAATTCAAATCATCAGCAAAATCTTGAGTCGCTTTAGGCATACTCCCAGGTTTGGAGAAGGAATGAAAATATGTGTTAAAAAAAACTTTCACTTCAAGCAAAATTAAATCTAATAATAATATAATTGTTATTGTAATAATAGTAATAATAATAATAATTATTATTATTATTATAAAAATTATAATATGCCGGCCCCAAGGTCACAAACGGTTGCGGCAGCCGCCGCCTGCGCCGAGGAAGCTGCAGGTTCGAGTCCTGCGTAGGCATGGTCGTATTTGTGATTGTCCCTTCACCCATCATCATCATTCTACCACCTCATAATTCAATTCCCGAAAATGACACTTTTAGCACTAGACTGTCTTCACTTGGATGCGAGAAGTATATATATAATATGCAGAAAGCAGTTATTTTTAATACATGCCGTATTGTTAGAAGCCATCTGAATCTTCAATAAAGCAACGGCACACCTGGCCATCATACCTGTGAGTGGTTGACTTACCGACCAGTAAAAACTGTGAAGAATAAAATAATAATAATAATAATAATAATAATAATAATAATAATAATAATAATAATGTTAAGTAAATGTAATAACATGAAACATAAGAAGAAAAATATTTCAAAACTTTTTCCTGTAATCATTTTCACCCCATAGGAACTTAAACTGATTTTCCCCATAGACTTAAGTTGTTCAAAGACAAAAAAATTATATTGAATAACACAAAATAAACTAATCAATTTTCAGAAGAACTTGTCTTATAAGTATAAATAATTTAGTAATCAACTAAAAAAAGCAAGTAAGGAAATAAATCATTTTGACCCATCTTCACTGTATCTGAATCATAAAAGTTATAGCCGTTTTCTGGTTTACGACTACATAACTTTCTCTTCTTATGCGAGAAAGTAAAAAATCAGACCGGAATTAAATGTATCATTTACTAGTGGTGCTAAACAGCATATACTTTCTCGCATTATTTGTAACTACTTTTATTTCCAGCATATCATATAGGCAAGCAAGGATAAATTCATGTATAAATTGAACATCCATAACTAAAGACCATACAAAATATTAATAATATTCGAAACAGCAATATCATTACCTTATGTGTATCTGTAAGCATCCTTCCCGACTTTAATAAATTTGTATGTACCATTTTATTGAGCATAGAGAACATTGTAACACTAACGTCAAATAAATAAAACCGCTTTATCTTAGCTTTCTCATCATGTCGCCGTTCAACAGTGAACTTCTCAAATATCCGTCGCTGCATAATTGCCCAATGGGTTCCCAGACACTGTCCACAGACATTTCGTCCACCCCATTATTGTACAGTGCTGTCTTTCGTCCACTTGTAGTTTAAGGTCACAAGAATTTATTGTTCACGTCAATTTTCTCGAGGTTTTTTTATGTCCATTTTAAATGTCGTCCATTACGAGTAATGTTAACATAATACTTTTGGCCACTGTAGGTATTTTAGTTCACATTGTATATCGTTTGAGACATATTAGTTAACGGACAACACATGTTATATTAGTTAAATTCAATCAGTAAATATTTATTTGACAATAGACATGTACATTTTAAATGCGTTTAATTTTGATATTCACTCATAGCAAATCTTTTAATTACTTCCCGCAATATCATTTTGTGTGTCTTCGTTGTACAGCTTAATCTTTTAACTAATAGTCCGCAAATATAAATCTATATTATAGTTTTCATATTCTAGATACCTATTGACAATATGTTCGACTTGACGCTGGTTTAAGATGTAGGATTTTCTTATTGGGTATCGAAAATTTCAGTGCTCACCAGACAGTTGTAACATCAATGCATGTTTCAGACGTTCGTATATTGCTGTATAATTGTTTTCCTCTTTCTTCATACATAAACAGTATATTAGCGGGAAAATACGATCGTTAACTATATTGTAAATAGTTCATAATTGATCAAATAATCAAGGAAGTTTTAAACGTCCCATCGCAAAACATGGTTCTAGATCTATAGAGATATCTCAATCCAACAGATGTAAAAAATACAATAATTCTATTTTGGCTATTGTTTACACTATCTAGTTGCAAAAATTGTTCGCCATTTACTGTTACATCCAATGGTGGCATTATTATACAGTCATGAAGATTCATTGGTAACGGTGGTATAAATACATTCTGGGCTCTGTTTACTGTTCGCAGTAATGCGTTTCTCTCTGGCAAGTTCAATAAAGTTTCTTCATCTTGGATAACCGCTATTTCTTCCCTTATAACAGCAGAAGGTAGTGCTGGTTAGGATGATCTTCCGCCCTTCTTCTGATGCTTGCCTCTACACATTCTGCAGCAACTTCCGCTCCATTCCCTAAATGCTTGTGAACATTTGAATGTTTACATGAATTTCCCGATTCGTGCCCAACGAGCATTCCACATATCAAGATTTTCACATCTCCAGTATGCTTTATTTCCATTTTTGCTAAATGAATAAAACTGATAATTTTAGTTGGTTACCGCGAAGTAATTTATCTTTTCCTTTTGGTTACGAATCAACTGCGCCATGATTTTTTTACGAATCAACTGTGCCATGGCTAATTTCTACTTTCCCGTATTCATACGTCTGTCTATAGGGAGCAATATACGCAGTACAGGGAACGTTAGGTTACGTTATAGGGAACGAATGCTGCGGAAAATCGATTTCGAGATTTTAACGGAAATACACGTTATGAGGTCCCCTGATACCGAAAAAGTGTTTATTTGTATTTTTTCAAAACGTCCGTCCGTCTGTTTGCGAACACCACTAGCGCCTAAACCATGAGTACAATTTCTTCCAAAATGGATATTCCCCCGATAGATCTCGCTCCGCTCGAGGCGCCGCGATTTTGAAAAACGTCCTTTAAAATTGGAGTTATTTTACATGAAGTCCCCCAGACATTTTCAAAAAATTTCTCAATAAAGGCTCCAACTTTTTTCTTTAAATTTCTTGTAAGAAGAGGTTAAAATACACTTACAAAGATGAGATAGGTCTGATTTCCATGGTTAATTCTGAATGTTCGATAATTACGAAAGTTTGAATTTTAAACGGCGGCTTCCTACACCCATGCTGTGTGCGCGCCGACTACTTACACGGCGCGCGCTAGCAGAACTCAAAGACTCGGTCAAGAGGGCGCAGCACAAACGCGCTGCGCATTGACCATAACGTAAACTCGATTTCCCATTGGCCCACCGGTGTATAAAAGCCCGGTGGACAACGGGTCAGTCGAAGTCAGCTACCAGTCGTCAACCTGCCAGCTACGAATCTGCAACGCGTCTGCCAGAGACCAACGGAGGGCCAGCCCACGCATCCGCCAGCACGAGCCTAACGACCGAGTCTACCGACTCGTCACGCCGAGGCAAACAGCGATCTACAACGCCACTGCCTCGCCGCCCCGGGCGCCGGCTCCGCCGCCGCCACGACGCTCTGCCAGCAACGCGGCCATCCCCCGGCCTCACTACTGCCGAGCGGACGGCCCCGCTGCCGTCGCCACGTTCGGCTAGCGACGTTTCCGCCAGGCATCGCCCGGGTGGTGCTAAGGCCTCACGCTGTCGCGGGGTTCTACCTGGCCCCCGCGTTCCAGCCTCTCGGCACCTGGGCGACGGCTCCGCCGCCGCCACGACTCTCAACCGGCGACGCTACCTGCTCGCCGCGGGCCGTTGTCACGGCCCCCACAATACAACTCGCCACGGCCGTCGGCCGTAAACAGAGCCTTCGGCTCACCCAGCTCGCCTATCGGCGACCATTTGTATATTTATGTTGTGAAAAATAAATGTTGTGAGAAACGGAGTTTTCTTCTGATTGCAAAGACACAACAACCCACAAAATTGAAATTAGTGATTTTCTCTTCAAATAAAATTTGTCTATAGTGAGTTCTCTCATTAAGGTTATGTACAATTTTCTGAAACTTTAGTAGTTTTCGCACAATATTGCGTGCATTATGTGGGCAATGTTTTAAAAAAGTACCAAACAGAATTTTCTTCAAAAACGGCTCCAAATTTTTTCTTTAAACTTTGGTAGGGATAGTGAAAATAGTGTACTCTACGAGATTACTTAAACATCAGTTTTCTCTATTCTAATAATAATTCCCTATAACTACTCAAATTTTCTAAAAGTTGAACTTGATCTTACTTCACGATCTGTCTTGAAGGAACACATTTTACACACCGGAAAAAAATTAATTCTTGCCGAAAAATTAACGAACAAAGATTCCAATGAAAATGAGATTTGCACCATTCTCTCAAACGTCCTTCACACTATCCAAAAACAAAATTTAATCAAAGAATTAATGTCATTTTTTAAAAATATCCGAGAGTCTTCATGTAAAGTACCCCAAAAATTGAAATATCGGTTTTCAAATCCAGGAGTCTCGACATCAGCAACGCGAAATCGGGAAAATCCTCTTAACGGTTTAGGTGCTAGCATTGATTATAGGCAGACGCACGGACGGACAGGAATTTTGCCGTCAATCGGTTTTTCGGTGACAAGGGCCCAGGAAACGTGGATTTTGACTACATTACGAGTTAATTTACTACGTATACGGACAAGATTTATCCACTTTTTCCTCCGGCAGCTTGACAATACTTTATACTTAATACTTAAGCAGTACCGAGAAAGTAAAAATAAATTAACGGATGGATTGTACATTTTTACATTCTCGCTGTTACGAAGGGACTTCACAAAACGAGAATGTTACTTAATCGTGCCGCGGAAAACAGTGAATTTTCGGCAGGAAAATTCTAATTGGAAACGAAAAATTGGATAAATGTTAGATTGCTAAATATAGAAACAAAATCCTATAAAACGTGCTGTAGTCAGAATCTATCTTTTGTGGGCGCTTGATACCGAAAAATCGATTGACGCCAAAACATATCTGCCCATCCCTCTGTCTGTCCGTCTGTGGTCATTGCTAGCGTCTAAACGGTACAGTCGAATTTTTTTTTCAAAATTGATATTCCTCAATCGAAGGGAAAGAACTCGATTTGCTCGATATAATTTCAAGATCTGTGTTTAAAGAACAGATTCCATTAAGGAAAACCGTGTTTATTTTCGATTTTGTAGTTGTGGGAAAACGCCAATAAAAAGGGATTTTGCAATTTTCGAAAATTTAGAGATTTTAAACAAAAATCAGAATGGCGCTTTTCTTAAAGCATCCTTTAAGCTATCCGAAGAGTACCCTTAAGAATCAAAATATCCGTTTGAAATTCCCAAAGCTTGAATTTGTTCATGTAAATTACCCTCAAGAATCAAAATATTCGTTTGAAATTCCCAAAGCTTGAGTTTGTTCAGACCGATCGGGGAATATCCGTGGAGTTTGAGGAAAATCGGCTAAACTGTTTAGGCGCTACATGGAGAATTTTCGGGTTCAACAACCCACAAAAACATGGTTTCTGGCTACACCACGTGATAGAGAAAGTGATTTATTAGCTTGTGGGTGTCGGTGTAGACTTCAATTTGAGATGTGAATTATGGCGTTAGGTGCAACGCCTGCAACGTGATTCATTTCAGAAGCGGCCGCTGCATATTAGCATTGCCGCAAATTATCTTTACGGTTAGCGGTTTTTGAGGGAAAAAATGCGTACATTTCAAGTGCAATTGCACAAAAACTCGTTTTTTTTCAAAAGATTATGCATGACCATTATAAAGAGCTAATTTGTACAGCAGACGTTGCCTGAGGCAAAAATCTCAAATCAAAAACGGATAGTTTTGAAATTTTTATTGCAATTTTCGAAAAAACCGATCAATATCCGAAAATAGGCCTAACACCATATTTTTTACCGTCTCATATTACACAAGTGGATACAAACTTTGAAGCGGGTTTTTTGAGACAAAAATTAAAATTGCCTTTATTCCGGGCAAAATTCGAAAAAAATTCGAATTCGAAAACCACTGATATCGAAAAATTGAATATAGGTTATTTCAGGATATATCTTTAAGGAACAAAAAATCTCTATCTTCTGAAATCTTTATCTTTAATATAATAGTTGTAAAAATATTTAATGTTTGTAATTTTCGGCAAATCATTGATTTCAACAAAAATGCGATCTACACCATTCTCTTGAGCGTCTGTTACCCTTTCCGAGAACAAAGTTTAATCGAAAATTGGGTGCCATTTTTGAAAATTTTGAAAATATTCAGAGGGGCTTCATGTATAGGTCACTACAAAATTAAAATATCATTTTCAAATTCCAAGGACCGCGACATCAACCACAACGATTGGGAATATCTATTTTGGAGAAAATTGGCTGAACGGTTTATGCGCTAGCGTTGTTGACATACAGATTGACGGACGGACTGACGTTTTGTCTTCAATAGATTTTTCGGTATCAAGGACTCACAGAACAAATTCTGCCGAGACAACATGTTGGAGAAATTAATTTACCATAAGTAGGAACATTATTTTTCCATATTTTCGTTAGCAGGGCCTTTTTTCTGTCGAAAATTCACCGTTTTTTTCAGCAGCATTACTGTTCTTTCTCAATACTGCATAGCGAGAAAGTAAAATTTGGATACATCTTGCTCCTAATTACTGGGTCTAAAACTGTGTCTTCGGATTCTACATTTTGTGGTACCTTGTGCCGTAAAATTGGTTTGAGGGGAGAGCCTCTGTCAATCCGTCTGGCCATCTGTGGTCAACGCTAACAGGGTGCCCAACACAGCAGTTGCACAACTAACTAGGGTTGTCCAACAGACGGCCCCCGGGCCGCATATGGCTCGCGGTGCCATTTATTGTGGCCTGCGAAAGCTATTTAATCAAAAGTTTCTCTTGTTCCTCTGTGCGCCTAGCGCACGCGGCCTGTCGGGGTCAAAACTGCCTTAATGTAGAAACTAGTGATAATAAATCAGGTACTTTCTCGCACAATTACGCGAAGAGTAGCAAATTTTCAAAACTTTTCTCACTCTATTTTTGACCTTATTTAAAAATCTATCTTTAAGTTCTATCTAAATTCAGTCGCCATTTTTTTTCAAAACGGCTTCAATTATTTCTTTAACCTTTTTGTAAGGAGAGTGCTAAATGTATCCTATTACACGGCATAAACACTAAATTGCTTTACTCTTTTGTTTTTCCAAAAATAGACAAATGTAATTTTTTTACTTCTCTCACGTCGTTAATATTTACATTAACAGCGATTCGTTCACACTATTGCATTTACGAGTATATGTGCTTTTAATGATGGAATATAAAGTTTCTGGAAAACTCAACAGTTTTCTGCGAAAACGAGCTCGTAATTCCCCGTTTTCAGAAACGCTCAAACGTCATTTTCTCAAAAATGTCTAAAAAGTTTTTCTTCAAACTTTGCGAACGGATTTTGCTATTTGCACTCTCTAAGATTATATAAATTTAATTTTGCTAAGATTAAATAAATATTCTTTTGTTTTTCAAAAGTTACACAAAGACAATTGTTTTGAAATATCTTTCACGACGTGAATATGCACATTTTCAAAGATTTGTAAAATCTACTGTATTTGTGAGTTAAAGAGCTTCAAATGACTTCTAATGAAGTTTTTCGAAAACTCAATTATTTTATGTGAAAAGCTTCAAATTGGGCAAATACAATACCCCTTAAATGCCATTTTCTTAAAAACTGCTCCAATATTTCAATGAAAATTGTCTTTTAGTACGAGGTTTTACTCTTTTTTAATATTCATAAAGTAATATTTCAGTTCTTCTATAAGGAAACCGAAAAATTGAAATTTTTTAAAAAAAATATTTACATTAGGTGACGATAGATGACAGCTGGGAAGAGGATGGGGCAAGACCATCAGGCCAGTTCACACAAAAAATTTATAAACCTTTACTACGAGAAAGTCTGTGCCATTCTGTTGCACTACTAGTTACGTTTTGTTTTGCTCTCCTGTGTGAGCTGTTATTTTCTTAGTAAAACCGCAGTATACGCATTTATAGTAATACTGTAAAATAAAATCTTTTGTTTGATTGGCAATGAATATACGAGTAAGTTTACTGTTTTTTCCTCAGAAGCGAACATTCATAGTTTTCAAACGTTTCTTGCCATGCTTTGTGGTTACTCTACTCTCCATTCAGCCATAGAGGAAAGAATAACTTCCTGAAACGCCTGATTAGATGACCTTCCTCTCCTTTTAGTTCGTGACCTTGGGATGCCTCTACGTTTAAATCTGAGTATCGTTTGCACTGTTAACAATACATATACCTACAAACAAAACCATTAAACTGAACCACAGAAAAGTAACGGAAAGGATTACAAATGAATCATCTTCAATGTATTCAAAGCATTGGAATTGTGAAAAACTAAGTAAGTTTTACAGGAGTTCTTTCAACCTTAGTAAAAGTCAAATATTTAAAAATTGCTTTATTCACATTTAAATTTTGCACAAAATTATTTATCAAGAATACAGAAAGATTTTATTAATTTTAAACATTTGAATAAAAACAATGAATCATTTAAGAATTGCATATAAAAAGTATACATCACATTACTTTGGATTTTTAGAAGACCTTAATCAAAGATTCAAAGAATCATTAAATTGCTATTCACATAGCAAACTCACATGGCTTTGCTAATTGCACTTATATACAATGATGCATTACATAAAACAGACGAGGTTTGCGGCAGAAGTCATGGCAACTATTTTTTGTGAGAATATGAGTAGTGGTGGACATTTTCAAATATACACATAAAAGGACAACGTATAAACTAAATGCTTGGACATTTATCAACACATAAAAATTGAATTTATTATATTTATTAAGGTATTTGAAATGACCGTACTCGTTTCATGTTTTAAGACATTTTAGAGAATACGACTTCACAAATTCGAAAAGCATTACGTACCCGTTCTAAAGGCCTGATTAGGTTGATGCTGGATCACCGCACATCACATTGATCCGCACACTCACAGGTCGTCACGTGCGTTGCTGATCACTGGTTGCTGCGCATCTTTCCAGAAACTCTCCTGCGCATCTCGCACCTGTCCGGCATGGAAGGGCATTATCACATGAGCTTCCGCTAATTCCCTGTGACATTCTCGGGCATTCCTTTGGCTCTTTTGGTGTAAGAGCGCTGTTGGAAACATGTTACATTCATCTCGCACGGCAGTAGATGGACAACAGATTTCAAGTTGCGCTCTGTGCTAATAGACACACTTGCAGAGCTATTTGTTGATGTAAACACACCCTACTGCAGCATTTCTTTCAAGATATAAGATATAAATGAAATTTGGCGATCCAATAACATTTCTTTTGGTGAAAAAAATAGTTGCCATGACTTCTGCGCTAGCCCTCGTATAAAATTCCAACATAATTCATTCCATTTTTGGATTTGTTAAGGTCACACACATTCCTATTTATTGAAAATATTTAATTTTAATAAATATATTCGTTGAACTGAAAGAAATTCTGTAAGTTAACTAATTTCAAACACTGCTTATCTGATAGAAGCAATAAACTGGTTTGTGAAAATAAAACCTACATCGTTTTAAGAAACAAAATATCAGCAAATAATATTCTTAGAATTTAGATATTTGTATAACCACAGAAGTTATTCTAATAAATCAAAATAACCAGCTTGTGCAACAGCAGTAGTTTCTATTACACATTACTCTGCAAACATTTTGTATCTCTCATACAAGGTTATAATTTATAGTATATCACACACATCAAAATATGATATATTTGAGTTATTTCGGCAAGTTCATCAAAAAGTCACTTGGTTTTACACTTATCTTTGTGCCAAAGCATTCATTGAAAACTGAAATCAGTCTAACTAAATATATTTCGTACAATTTTTTATATTGATATAAAATTGACCAAAACAAGGCTGTAAAACTACATTCATCAATATAATTTGTTTTTCTACTTCTCAAAATCTGCTGCCCTGTTCAATCACCCATGTACAAAACCATTCCTCCTTAGTCCATAATTTACGTAACGCAAAAGAGGGGAGTTGAGGCAGCACTACGCTGCGTTACATAGGGGTAGGGGGGATATTGGCTAATTGTTACGTATGATTGATTTTTTTCAACATTTGTTGAAATAATTCCTTTTTAACTTGTACTAAAACATTGAAATATTAAGTAATTAATTTAAAAACAAAAATAAAGTTATAAGATGTAAATTGTCACAAATGGAGATATTTTTTCAACAATTTTTTATTGAATCTGTAAGACGACGAAAATATTCAACACTGTTAAGTAGTTTATTCTAAAATCAATTTAAATTTGCGCAATAGATGGCGTGTGCGTGGCTTGTGAGCAAAAATTGTCTTGCCTTTGCGTCCTTCCTTCACTCACAACTTGCCCCCACTTCTTGCATTCACGAGGGAAAGGGGTGTTGTCGCAAGCATTACGTGAATATTTAAGGGGGTTCAAGTACACATTACGGGTGCGTTTCAGGGAGAGACGGGGGATTCAAAATACTCCAAATTTGCGATACATAATTTATGGACGTCCCCTAAGAAGAAATTTAAAAAGGATACACTATTAACATTTAAAAAATATTGAAATTTTATGGTTCCTGTATTTCCTCGCACGTTAGTTTATTCACTTTAATACAGAAAATACTAAATATTAACGAGAGAGAGAGAATTCATTTAAACAATCGAAATTTAACCAAATTTAATATCACGCAAGAAGACAACTACAAATACACCTTTACTAATTTAGTCATAATTGATCTCTAAATCTCAAGACGTGCAGGGGTGGATGAAAGTTGCATTGGAACATTTAAAAAAGAAATTAGTAGAAAAAATGCATATTCAATTTATTTTATTGGATTTTAAAAACTACAGATTTTTCTAAACATTTTCAAATTTTCAGAACTTTCGATAATGCTTTTCAAATTTTCTTTGCAATTTTACTTTTCATTGTTCACTTACCAAATATTTTTATCTACACATTTTTCAGAAAGTAAAAACTGTTTGTATTATTTTTTAATTACTATTTTTTCCTATTGCAGTAAACTCACATTTTCTTCAATTATGGGTATCATTTGAAGATCACGGCCACTTGTGCCAACGTAGATGATCCGTTAACAATTTCATTTTCGGGAAAAATTAAAGAAAAATTCATAAGTGTACTGAAGAAACAGCCAAAAAATAGTAACAAACTCCTCAAAAACATGGAAATATGTCAGAGAGTGGTGATATTAGTATCTGCACATTTCTCTTTTTTACCAGATTCATTACTAAAACATTATCTTTAAAAACAGTTTACTTATGACTTCAAATTATTTAAATTGCAAACAAAAATTATTACATAAAAGAAAACAAAGCATCAAAATGGCCAAAATATTCTACTATTCTAATATTCACAAGCAAATAGTTTCAGATAGTGGTAATATTGCTAGCTCATTTTTTTATCGTATCAAACCATTATGTTCATGAACAATTCTAAGACCTTTAAATCATTGATACTCCAAACAAACTAATTAAATGAAAGTACACAAATTATCAAAATGGTAAAACAAATACTATACTATTATTGATAAGCAATTAATTATCCAGAGTGGTAATAGGCATGGCTCCACATTTCCCTTTCTTTTCTGAACAAAACATTTTTTGTTTATAATAAAAGGACTTGCGTCTTTTAGTCAAATTCCAAACAAAATTATAAAGTAAAAATATAAAAGCAGAACCTCTTTGATTTTTTTTCAGTTTGCACACTTGCTTCTTATGTGAACAACACATTTATTTTCATTATATCTATAGCACTGATACCTTCAAGACACAAATTACAAACAAATCTAAGCAAAAATACAGAAAATTATTAAGAAGAAAAACAAAAACATTAAGTAAACAGCATCTCAGGAATGTTTTTCTCGTCCCTCTTGCTCTAAATTTGTTTTATCTGATAAAAACAACAGTAAACTCCCAATTATTTGCAGAATTGGTTGGAACAGCAATTGCAAGTAATCGAGTTCAGCGGATATTCCGCTTTTTTGGACGAAAAAGGTCACAGATTAACCCGTAAATGCATTCAATGTTTATGATACATACTAAAAAATTAATTAGTATACAAAAAATTTAGTATTTACTTACTAATTTAATTTTGCATTAAAAAGCCTCTCACCATCTGCTGTCTGTTCGATTTGAAACATAGCTTCTTTATATGGGATTTTTTTAGTACAATGGTGCGTGAGATTTTTATTTCATACTGTACTGGCAAAAATCATGAACACGAATTTTAAGAAAGATCACGAATAATCCGACCGCGGATAATCGGGAGTTTACTAAATATTTATTATAACCAGAGCCATGATGCCTTCAAAATTCCAAACGAAATCATTAAGTAGCAAAAAACACAACCAGAGGGACGTTTTCTTATTTATTAATGGCAGCCCTGCATGGATGACGTGATACAGCGTAAGAGAGTATGGGAAAGGCGCGAATAGATCTTCCAAGAAATACGGGATTTTTGATACAACTATTCATGACCAACTGATGATGCTCCCCAATACAAATGTTACTTGATCATGTGTTCAAATTTATTTTGTATCACCGTTTTTACTAAATTATGAATTGCAATTGGAACTTTCCTAACACTTCACTTTTTCACTTCATGACCTATAGTTGAATTTTCTGGTATGCACTTATCATTCTTCTCACGGAACACTTCACAACAAAAAACATTTCAGCGTGAAATCGTCGACTCTTCGTGGCAAACTGGAAGATGTGCTTGCAGACCCAATGCAGATAAATGACGACCTCGAAAATCCATTTCTGAAGCGTATTTTTAAATGAATGAGGGGAGGTTCTTGTAGCACGCGCGGACTGCCAAAGTCGGTGCATGGAACTGTGCTAGTAGCGGCGGTGTCTGGACCCAGCTCCTGACACGTTGATGCTGCGAGTTTGTTCTGCAATGATGATGCGGTCAGGCTCAATGACGGCTACGCGTCTCTCGTCTCTCACACTGATATTCTGGCCTGGACAGGGGCCTTGCTCGATTTGTCTCTTCCAGGAGCTTACGGTGCTTTGAGAAACGTTGAGACGATCAGCAACGTCACTCTGCGTTCTTCCTTTCGCAATCATTTCCATGGCCTTGTACGCTTTCGGATTCTTGGGTAGATGACGGTCTGCCATTTCGTTTGTTCTTCACACTGCAATGCTGTTTCGGTTTACACAAAGCGCGGTCCACTAGCTCGAGTTGGCAGCTGGGACTGGAGTGTTTAACACTGATGCCTTTACTGACTCGTACTGTACTATCTTCACGACGAGTTGAAGCTTGCAAGCACGCGGCGTCGTGATAAAAAAAAAGGATGTGAGATAATACCTACTTGAATTTCCAGTGGCACCAACCACTTGGCATTCAATCAACGCATGCGACGATGAAGGTCTGAACGTGGTGTGACACACCTTCCAACGAACTTCTTCGCGCCTTTTTACCTTTGAATTATTTTTGGCGCTGTTAATTCAAACTATTTGACCTATACAATGACTCGCGAATAATATATATATCTTTATTTACTTGTGTGTTTTGATTATGAGTTGGAAATGTTAATTTAATTGAAATGGTTTGATATATTGTCTTCTGTCATTTATCATGATCTGAAGAAAAGAGATGCAGTATATTCGTCGAAAAACAATGAACTTTGATTTATACATCAATGTACAGTAATATCAACCCCTTCATCATTTATTGACTAATAGTTTATATTTTGTAAGTTGCGTATTAGTAATTTTGTGTGGTTTGCAATACTTTACAAAGTTTCTTTATATATAAATAATATTAACAATATGGTAATTATGACATTCTAATTTTATTTTGACCTTAGCTTATATATTTTATCTGTTAGTGTAGGTATGGTATCTCATCATTGCCAACATTGACTTTTCTAAATATGTCAGCGTATTAGTTCATTTTTTTACTGTTGGCAGTAGAGTTATGACTTTATCATTCTTTTTCTATTCCCATTGTATAATTCTGTCATTTGATGGCTGCAACCCGTTGCATAATGATATTCATTACAATTTCATCACAATTAAGTTTTCATTATGATACAGGTTGTTGACCAATCGCAGAGAGCTTACAAACCAAGTATTGACACTTCATTAATCATTGAGAATCTTTATAGTAAATGTTTCGTTCGAGTGTGTGCATTAAAATTGTATTTAACATTATATTCTGCTTATCAGTTTTAATTTCTTTTATAATTAGTAACTTTTAACGTGAAATATTATTTAAAGTAAATTGCATCGTATTTTCACTTTGATCCTATTTGACTAGTGCAGTGGTAGTTATTGGAGAGAACGTTTGAATAAGGTTAAGATTGGTTACGTTCGGAACGCAAGGCATTTTGGGTTATAGAGAGTCACGTAACTATAGCACTTATTATCTTATGAACGGTTGAAGTTATTGCAATGCAGTTTTCGCGGAAGTGCATGAGAGAATGGGGCTAATTCATACGGTATTAATTTCTATTTTATCACTTGTAGTTTACGAGATATTTGAGGTAACTTTGTTTTTTCAAATGGAACTATACATATTTCTTCGGTCTAATATTACGAGCGTAATAAGACGATTCCAATGTATACATATTGTTGTCTATTGCATAATTTTTTTAGTTATTTTGATTTTTTTGCAACTAGTGTTTAACGGAGATCACACAAGGTTACGCAGCTCTCCAATAGCAAACGCGCGCTCGGGGAAGGGAAAGGATTTTAGTACTTGAATATAGAGCACGGTGTAAGATAGGGATGGGCAAATTCGTTTTCTTATGTGAACGGTTCTTTTCAGTGAACTAATTCAAAAGAAAGAGGAAGTTCATTTATTTTTGCAACATACACAGTGACGCCATATTGGGCGGAATACCGGCAATTAGGCGAAAAACAAGCGTCGACTTGCGGGAAGAAAATGTATTTTTGGGGGTTTCCGTCCATTGGGCGGAATCCGTTGTTTCCTGGGAGGATTGTGCTTTATTTACTTTCCTGTATACTATACGCACGTACTGGGCGGGGGATACTTTACACGAAGCCCCCCGAACATTTTCAAAAATAAAAAAATTGTTCCAAATTTTTACTTTACATTTCTTGCAAAAATAGCGTAATATACACTTATTAAAGTGGCGTAGGCCCGAGTTTCACGGATAAATCTAAATTTTCGAAAATTGCGAAAGTTTGAATTTTATTCGACGTTTTCCTCCAACTACAAAATTACAGACAGATTTTTCCTTCAGATAACATTTGTTCCTCATAGTGAGTTCTTTCTTTAAGGTCATGCACATTTTTTTGAAAATTGTAGTAGTTTACGCGCAATATTGCGTGCAGTAGATGCAATTTTAAAAATTACAAAAGTAAAATTTCCTCAAAAACGGCTCCAAGTTTTTCTTTACATTTTTGGTACAGATAGTGCTAAATATTCTATTAGGTGACATAAAAATCCCATATTGCTCTATTCTTTTGTTTTAAAAAAATTGTAAAAATGTAATTTTTTTTACTTGTGTCTCACGTTAATATTTACAGTAGCAGAAATTTGTTGACATTATTATATTAATGAGTGCTTTAAATAATGTCAAGTAAAGTTTCTCGAAAACTCAACCCTTTTCTGTGAAAACTAGCTCACAATTCCGCATTTTTAGAAACGCTCAAACGCCATTTTCTCATAAATGGCTCCAAATTTTTTCTCCAAAGTTTTGCAACGGTTAGTGCTAATTGCACTCTTTTGTAACGTAACTATGGTGCCGACTAGCTCAGTACCTGGAAGATACCTTCTTCATAAAACAAAAACAAATCAGTACTACTTGAATACAAATTTTAATTCTGAATAAAAAGAAGAGAGGAAGAAAAAGGATTAGTGAGAGAAGAATTTACTTGAGCTCATTTAACTTAAAAGGAAATTGCACATGAACTTAAAATCTAACAGTAAAACAAGCCAGAGCGCGGCTTCACTTACTTACTTACTTCCTCTTCATGGATTAGGCAAATTGCCTGTTCCGACCTCCTGGCGATGTTCACACCATCGCTTTCTTGGCCTTCCTGGATCTCTTCTTCCCCTTACTGTAGAGCAAAGCCTGCTTTGGATGGCGGTTGTCTTCCATCCTCAGCACATGCTCTTTCCATTTGATTTTACTTTCTATTATTTTTTCATTAAGTGAAAATATCTTAAGTTGATTTCTGATGTCTTGGTTCCTGATTTTATCTAGTAAAGTGGTTTGATTAACAGCTCTTAAGAACTTCATTTCGGAACTTTGTATGGCGTTTATGTAGCTTTTCTTTGTTACCCATGTCTCACTCTCATGCATGATTACTGGTACCGCCGTTGTTTTGTAAAATTTCATTATAGTTTCTTCTTTTACCCTATTCCTTAGTGTTCGTCTTATTGTTCCGCACATAAACTGAAGTCTATGAAGCTTTCGTTTCACATCGTCGTCATCGCTAAAGGATATTTCACAACCAAGGTATAAAAAGTTTGAAACTTGTTCCACAGGGTTTCCTTCAAGAGCTATATTAATTCTGAGAGGATATTTTCCATAGCCCATAATAGGTAGGCTTTATACACAAGAGTATTTTTAAACTTCTTGTGAACGTGCAGCTATTTTGAAATTATCAGCCGTAGTGTCAGAGTCGAGCTTTATTCACCAGTTACCTTTTTTCCCCACTGGGTTATTTGGCGGATTTTCCGAGAAGGGATCTGGCAACCCTGGACGTAGGTGTTTTTTCAGCGTTGAAGTTGAAATTTTTGTCGACACCGTAGGTCAAGGCCAAAAAATCAAGAGACCATGAAAAAAAACACACTTAGCTCACGAAATAAGAACATTTTTCTACATCTATAATATAAAAATGTGGAAAAGTTCGTAATTTTATATTCCAATAAAGTGTTTGATATCTCGGGAAAGAGAGCATTACTAAGGGATACTTCGTTAAATTCCCATAAATGAAGTACTTTTTTCACGGTAACAAGACAGTTGTCTTGGAAATCATCTTTTTTTAATGAATATAAAAATAGCTTATGTCATACCCTGTTAACAATGCGCAGAATCTGCCTCTATTGTAGACAGAG
Source organism: Acheta domesticus (assembly GCA_031308135.1). Classification (NCBI taxonomy): domain Eukaryota; kingdom Metazoa; phylum Arthropoda; class Insecta; order Orthoptera; family Gryllidae; genus Acheta; species Acheta domesticus. Next base: position 173,287,718 of record JAHLJT010009419.1, read on the forward strand.
ATATAGAATTAGATTTTTATGATACGAGTGGTAAATGCTTCATTTTATTTTGCGTGAAATGATGCAACATGAGACCGATAAGCCAAGTGACGTAATCCTACGAACTAAATAAAATCACTTTTACTGCGTGTGTCATACACTATTTGTAGACAGTCTTTCTGAGTTTCATTATATTTTAATTCAAACATAAAAATTAAATTTACTTTGTATTAAGTAACTCATGCGATCAGACGAAAGTATTTTGTTTTCATTGTTATATTCACAGTTTTATGTGAATATCATGAATATGTCACTAAGTAATGAAATGTCACTTTTAGCGCTATACTGCGATTTTTGTAGGAAGAGCTCTCAAGATAACTCAAATCCCATCTTCGCGATGGAATATGTCACGGCATTTTGTATCATTCACAGTCGTTCCGCCAGATTTCGCACGATCGCGACCGTATGTAGCAGTGCTTGCGATCATGCGACTTCTACCGGCAAGACCGAGAAAAGACACGAAATGCCGTGACATATTCCATCGCGAAGATGGGATTTGAGTTATCTTGAGAGCTCTTCCTACAAAAATCGCAGTATAGTGCTAAAAATTTAATTCTCAGAACGCTTTGCTTTCCCCAAAAGTAACTTCTTTTTATAGGTTCTCTCGTGCCCGTGTCACATGACTTTGGGACAGCTAGGTGGCATCTACAAGAATACCCGTCTCGTATTAAATGATTTCTCTTGATAAGTATATAACATGCTTCCTTCTAGTTCAATTTTCTCATATATTAAACAATCGTAAAAATGTTGCTTACAGCAGAAAAGTTAATTCTACTCTATTTGCCAGTACATGAAAATTCATATTTTCATTTTCATGTACTTGCAAATATATGCAATAGATGAAAGATGTGCATTGAATGTGACAGAATGTACAGTACATTGAATGTGACAGATAGAATATCTTGTCACATTCAACTGCGCACTTCACTAAAGCCGTTTTACAAGTAGGATTACAAATAAAGGAATATTCTTATTTGTAAAAGAAATAACTCCATGGGAATCATTAATCAAAGTAGCTGTTATTACTCTATGCTAGGCGTTCTGCCCTTGATAATCCAGATTAGTGACATTTATATACAGCAAGTTATCAAAATGCAATTCCAGTAATACAAATAGCACGCAAAGGTACATTACACACAATACAAGCAGCCAGTATCCCCAAAGTCACGTGACTTCCGACCACCGCATTTTGAAACCTGCGCAGTGAGCTCATGCGCATTGTGACCGCTGAACTACAGGAGAGAACTAATTGAACTACTGAACTAATGAACGATGACCGGCGAACTAAGAGAACTAAATGAACTAACTGACGAACTAGGAATGGTGACGGCGAACTACGAACCCGTGACAGATGAACTATAGTTCACTACATGGTCGTTCCGTATCGTACCGTTCCTTTTCAAGAATAGTTCAGTTGAACTAGTTCGTTCGCGATCGACACATCCCTACCTTGAAGTTGAAATTTTTGCCGACACCGTAGGTCGAGACCTAAAAATCAACCGACCCCATGAAAAAAAACACCCTTCGTTCACAAAATATGAATATTTTTCTACATCTGTTTAAAAATTATAATATAAAAATGTATGAAAAAGTTCATAATTTTATATTGCAATAAGGTGTTTGATACCTCGGAGAATAGCAGTAGGTTATGGAAGCTTACTAAGGGATAATTTTTGACAATTATCTTGGTAACCATCTTTTTAATGGATATAAAAATGGCGTACTTCACATGCTATTAACAATGCGCAGAATCTGCCTTTTTTATAGAGATAAAGAATTATGATACGAGTGGTAAAAGTTGCATTTTATTTTGCGCGGAGGAAAAGTTGCAACACGAAGCTCATAAGTCGAGTGGCCCAATCCTACGAACAAAATAAAATCACTTTTACTTCGTGTGTCATACACTATTTTTTAGACTTTCATCATATTTTAATTCAAACATAAATCTATGTTGTATTAAGGTCAGCAATAGCTCATGCGATCAAACGAAAGTATTTTATTTTCATTGTTAATTTCACAGATTTATCTGAATATAATGAATATTGTCTCATTTTTTGCGCTAGTGCTAAAAATTTAACCATCAGCACGCTTTACTTACCCCAAGAGTAATTTCTTTTAGTAGGGATTGTATATAAAACATTTTTACACGTGTAATAAACACGGCATTTCATGTAGTGCAAAACCACTGAATGAGAATTTTGCAAAATAATAAAGAACATTTATCTTCATGTTATTTTTATTTAAATATTTTGAATTACTCGCTTAATTGTTTAGTTAAATAATTAATAAAAAATAAAATGTATTGAGAAACACGGCGATGTACTTCAGTTGGACTAAAGTCTTAAGTCTAACTTAAGTTGGACGATGACCGGTGACAAAATAACTATAGTTTTAGTAAATGGTCGTTCAGTATCGAACCGTTCCTGTTCGAGAATTGTTCAATTGAACTAGTTCGTTCGCGATCGACACATCCCTATTTTGTAATTAATGAACACATCCCTATTTTTTATTAGTGCTCTGAACTACGATGTATGACGAACGATGACTGGTGAACTATGTAATTGAGCGACCAGAGATCTCTGAACTAGGTGAACGACGACCGGCGAACTACGAACGGTGATCGATATCTTACACCGTGTCGTGACGATAGCCAACGAACTACGAACGATGACCGGTGACAGATGAACGATCGTTCACTAAATGGTCGTTCCGTATCGTACCATTCCTTTCCGGGAATGGTTCAAGTGAACTAGTTATTTCGCAGTCGACACATTCTTAGTACAACTACTCTCAATAATTCATTAACGATTTGTCGTCTAGTTCCAAAAAAGTTTGAAAATCACTTTGTTCACTCATTCTTGGTTCAGTTAATAAATTTTCATGAGGGTTTTCATTTCTTTTCTTGAACAATTCCTTCATCAAACGGCTCTTCTTTTTCCGTTAAATCCGTTAAATATGAATGGATTTTGCATTAAATCTTCACAAGCTTCACATAGCTTATTAAAGTATGTTTAAAAATTCCTGACGCGCAAAAGGAAATCCCTGTTTTGCTTCCTGTTTCGTTCATATTGTAGAGGAAAATCTATTCTGGCGAATTGGAGGTATTTAACGGAAGTCATGTTCAAGAATAAATCATCTATACTATCAAGAAGGTAGACCCAACGACTTGTATTTCTCGAAACGACAGCCATTTCTCACAGATCTTGCTTAATTCAAAAACATATGCAATTAGCAATCGTTAATAAAACACTACTTTTTGGACGACACAAAAGCGTTCTGAAATTATGGTCTATGCTTCTCCAATCCTAATGCAGGACAGTGATGTTATATTACTCGATATGCCGCTGCGCTCTGGCAGAGATGGTCGGAACCACGCCGAAACGCTGCTAAGCGCTTGCTGCTTGTGTGCGTGCGGTGGAAACTGAGCGTTGGGGGCTGATATTAGCATGGCGGCGACGTAGGCTGTGTGGTGGTCTTTGTCAATCGCCACCGGATATGAGATGGCGAGAAGGCGACGCACACTGGGGCCAAATGCCAAAAACCTGTCCAAAATTCAAATAATAAAATTATTATTTATAGATTTTGCCGATACGCTTGGTAGACACAGATGATTTACGAGTACACACAGGAGGCATGTGTCTACGGCGGCGAAATTTTAGGGGCAGCAAAAATTGTAGTCTAAAGTTGTGTCTAAAGAGCCTCTTCTTTGTCGCGTGCGATTTTTCTTTTTTATTGACATCGGATGTTTAGGGAAATGCCTATTTTTTTCTAGCGAACTTATTTTAAGGCTGATAATATATGTGCACGAATCATGACAAATGGCATATGACCAAGTTTTACAATGCTTATTTTACCATAAATGCCTTTTTTGCATAAATGCTTTTTCTTTAGAATTATTGCTCATATTGCATATCAGAAAATAGGCCATGGTCCAACCTGACCATTCATTGAGAAACCTCCTACTCACGTTTTTGTATTTTGAAAGACAATTCCTGAAAGTATACCAACATATTTTTCTCCATTTCCCTATCTCATAAATACTAGCCATGTTCTGAGAAAATGGTCGATTGACAATACACCGAGGGCACCTTTTGAGTGGAAATAAATGTAAATTCTCAGAAGGTTTCTGTGTTGCTAATTTTGAACTTCTAAAATCCTTCTGGTGTCTGGCATATATTTTAGAAATCCTTCTCTGTATCTTCAGAAATTCTTCTCTGTAATCAAACTGATTTTGTCTCCCAATCATTGCAGATCGAAATTGCGAGCCTTGAAACGTTACTTGTAATATATTGCAATGGAAACTATTAAGAATAAAATGCAGAAGTGTTGTAAATATGTATGGAGTTTTACAAATAATTTTTAATTTTAATATGAATGTAATTTCTGACTTTTTTTCCCTTATTCTTGACATTTTCAGTGCCTTTTTAGGCGCCTAAAAGAAGATTTTTAGTGCCTAAACATCCGATGTCTATTTATTCTGTGAGTGTTTGAACAAAATTTTTAAATTTTTGAAAATTAATTTATTAACAGGCAGATAATACCTTTCCTTACATGATTTGAGATGAGTCAAAATTAACGGTGTTTTCATTTTTCAGAAGTCATACACTTAAGATTAAGATTAATTACAATTCCGAAAAGGAGTCTTTCTATTCGTATTACAAATTTAGAAATCATACTTTCTTAAATAAATGTAATTTTGATAATGTAATTTTGATTGAAGATATATTATTTCGTTCGTATTTTCTAGTGTTAAATGTAGACTTCTTTGTAATTTTAAGAATTAAAAGTAAAACATTTTTATTTTATATTTTTCTACGCATTAAAATATTTTATTTAAAAAATAGTTGATTTTCCGTAGAAAAATTGAACGTACATAAATCATGAATTAAATATATTTAATTTAAGTCATAAATACGCGTGAAGGTACAATTTTGAACATAAATTATACTCATTATATATAACCCATTTCTGTATTATTTCTCTTCTGTAAAAAAAACGTAGGCGGCCATTTTCGCGTGCCTGCAGACGACAACGATGTTAATCCGCTTCTGGCGACAAGACACATTTTGCTATTAGGATGACGATGAATTATCTTTATTAATTACTCTATACAAGACAAAAAACTTAGGAACTTTTATTCTTACATTGAAAAAGAAATGTACTCCAAAAAACCGACATTATTTATTTTGAGGCGAGTTCATTAGTACCTGGTATACATTTAATAATAATTTCAGTTTGTTTTATGCAAATTTCACGAAAATCTTAAAGTTAGAAAA